>VDFB02103750.1:0-47696 GCA_007258455.2 Sequoia sempervirens | reverse complement strand
CATCAACAAACTCATGTGCTGATTTTCCTAAAATACTGGTGGGCGCTATTTCTGGCAATAAAATCATCTGAACAAGGTCAAGCTTACAGTCAATCTTTAAGTTTTTCAAGATGCAGTACTCCCAGGTACAATACGAGACCAAGACGGTCTTACTCCATGATTACTTGAAAACAATTGACACAAATTTACACCAAGTAAATCCAGTGGTTGATTTGGAGCAGCTAGAAGGCATGAATTAAATCACATTGCAGAATATTGAAGAAATCGGATTGTTGCAGGCCGCATCAATTCCCATCACACTACAGAGCGTAGAGCTTGTAATCGCTTGTATCAAGCATTACAATCCTACCACCAGAGAAATCAGAGCAGCAGATGGAAGAATTGTTTGCAGTCTAAAGCCTTAGGATATCGAACGGTGTTTTGATATTCCATCATGTCCTAATAGCAAAGTCATATCAGTGACGGAATGTGAGAGGGCATTTGAGACAGCTAAGGACAAATGTCAAAAGGTTATGGCTGAAAAATGGCTAAAAGTGACAAAGGCAAGCTTGCCTAAGCCGTTGGGACGAGGAGAATGTAAAGATGAGTACGCAATGTTAATCACTCTACTCAATAGAATCACTGGAGAAGAAGATGATCGTCAATTCCACCCATGGATGTACTATATCATTGCTAAAATCATTGGCAAGAGGGAATATTATGACTGGGCCACTTTGATTAGTGACACACTCCACCGACAAATCACTGGGTATCTGGAAGCTCATAGGTTCCACATGTGCTCTTACCTGGTATACTTGATAGCCTTCCAAGGTGAATTCAGGTTATTGAACAATGTGGGAACCTTAGGTGTGCAGAAGGTTCACGAACATTTCGCACGTCTTGAGTTTACTCAAGCGGAGCGACACTTCAAGAGAACGAGTGATAACTTCATTATGCACACAGTACGTGAGCTTAACCATGAGATGCACGTGCATATTTCATAGACAGCTAGAGAGGCAATGGCGGATTGGGCGGATTGGTTCATTCACTCTCCCATATCTCCCATATTATTACTGCATGGCTACATTGGCCACTCCCCGCTTTGTGCTACCAAGATACCTTCGATAGGGTAGTCTTCATGGAATTCTCGGTAGGACAATTGTCCTATAGTTCATGCCTACTCTATGCTTGAAGAGGAAGACAGCTGTTAACTTTCTTGTTGAGATGGGACTATATAGATGTGGATTCGCGACAGATGCTAAGATGATGAGTCAGGAAACAGCGAGGTTTAACCTCAAGTATCTCATTGATAAAAGATCCTATGATCCTAGAGGACTCTATGCAGCACACCTCAAGCAACACTCGTCACATAAGTCTTCTATGGAATATTATTGGGTAAATTGCAAAGATGAGTATGAAGTGCGAGGAAGGAACTACAGCAGGTTCAGACTCTCACAAATTGCTAATTTTATGTCAGCAGACATCGAGGGCCTGTCCGATGATGAAGGGGAAGTCACTCTCCCCTCATTCTTCGCAGATTCAGTTGACTCCCAACCGCTCCCGAGAGTGGATTGGTATGCCAAAGAAGACACATCTATAGAAGAAAGAATGAGTAGAGTGGTTAGAAATAGCCAACTCTATCTCGACAGCAAGAAATCAAGGAAGGTGATACCTCACAGAGCAGAGCCGCCACAGGTTCAGTCTACACCACCTTCCACTTCAAAAAGGAAGCCTAGGCAGAAGCAATGGTGCAATCCTCCCCGAGGGATGAGGATGTCAAAGCCTAGAACACAGAGGACACCAGTGGAGAAAGCCACACATAGTCCTGAAATAATCACGGGTATTGCTGCCCCAGAACAAAGAGTAGAGATTGCTACCCCCATCTCGCCAGTGGTATGGTTATCACTTGAGGAAATCCAATGCTAGTGAGTTGCTGAAGAACCAGTGGCAGAACCAATGGCAGAAACAACAGCAGCAGAAACGGTGCCTGTTATGGAAGCAGAGCCACCAATATCACCAGTACCACAGCGGTCACAAGTCCTCATCGACTTGGATTCGCCACCGAGAGACATTGCTCCAGCACAGTCTCACACATCTAGCATACAAGGGCCTCACGTCCCTCCTAGCGAAGTTCGCCGAGATTCTATTTGGCTTGAAGGCTTCCTAGGAAGAAAGAGGGAAAAACCCTCCTATGAACTTGACTTTACCGAATTCGATCACGTCCCACAAGACACGTCGACGAAAAGGTTGAAGAATCAAGTTCACATAGAAAGGAATGCAGAGTGTGAGATCATCATAGAGACTGCCGCTCCACCAGTAGAGAAAAGCATACACGAGGTCCAAGTAGAAGACTACACTTTGTCTCAACTTAACCTCGGGAAGACTACACGACAGGTGGAGGCAGACCTTCTTGGAATAGCTTCGGTGAGCGCACAAGAAAGAATGGCAAAGGATGGTAAAGAAAAGGCAACCTTAAAGGCTGAAAATCAGAAACTGAGGTCTTACATAACCAGCTTGATGCATGGCACACCAAACGTCTCAGCCCTACCAGCAGGACTACTAGATCTCCCCGCTGAACAAAATCATCGGCAATTGATAACATTCGGCAAACACTTGAGAGATCAAGTGGAAGAGTTTGTTCTCAAAGGTAGATGTATACTGGCAAATCTATACCAGTTACGGGATAGAGTACATGGACTTCATGCAGAGATCCAGCAGTCAGAACAAAGGATTGCAAAAAAGAGGCTTGAAGACGAAAGCACAATTGCAGATTTGCAATTGGCATATCAATCAGTATACTCTGAGGAAAACAAGCAACATCTTTTTGCTTGGAAGGAACAATTGGCGTACAAGGTGAAAGCCTATGACGCTCATTCAGTAGAGTTGATTGATTACAGATGGGTAGTTGCCACTATTATCAACTTCAAGAATGTTGGTATATTCCTTCTTGCATGGAATATCACAAGAGGGAGGAGAATGACCGCCGAGATGGTTATCAGACAGGTAACTGGGCCTTCAGTGGATGTCATCCAGAAAATTTCTTTGGAGGATCCAGATGGCTGTAAGTCGGCTAAGGTAGCAGCTTTTATCAACCAAGTTTGAAGAGGCATCATCTCAGTGTATTGACTTCGGAAATCAGCTCACAATGGGTGAGGTCATGCTGCGACGCCATGTCATCATTCTACAAAGCATTAACTCCCCAGAAGCTGATGAAGTCAATCAATGGATAGAGACACTGCTGATTAATGGTGAGCTATAAATGCACCAAAGAAGGACATCATACCTTCCTATTGGCATTTATGAGACTTGAGTTTGACTTGATGTTTCTTTCCAAGTCAACTCAAGATGATATTAAATGTAGTTGGAGTTAACTTGATGCTTCTTTCCAAGTTTAACTCCACTTTCCTTAAATCATGCATTGTCAGATCCCACTGATTAAGGATGTCTATTTGACTTCCATGATTTGTGGATCTTAGATCTCCACTAAATGTGGATGTCTATTTTGGAGGGATACTTTCATTAAAGTTTACCTTTAGTTTACTTTCAGTCAACTGAAGTAGTTTCCAGTTGACTCTTTGTTTACTTTCAGTTAACTGAAGTAGTCTTCTAGTTAACTGCTTGTTCCCCCTTTTAGGAATAAATCTTGCTAATTGATTGGCAAGAACTCATTGTTAACTCAAGGAGATTTTGGGGTTGTCCACTCCTTTGAGTTCTATAAATAAGAGCCTTGGGCTCATTATTTGTTTAACTTTTACTTGCTATGCAAAATTGCTGCGCCATTGTGTCCAACAGCTTTGAAAGCGGATACTTGTTCACTCTTGGATGAGAGTTTGTTGGTCGATTGTAATTGTGCATGATTTCGTGCCTTTGCTTTCCCAACCTTTGTAATTCGTTGATGAAGCTTTGAAGGAGAATATTAGAAGGCGCTTGCATTTTGGTCACTCTTTTTGAGTTGTGTCCACGTCTTGTGTTTAATAGCTCGTTGTTTCATTTCCCTCCTCGGATAGGAGTCCCTCCTCCTTGGACATTTGTTATTGCCAAGTTATCGTTTGTTGTTGTTTAATGTGTTGTCTTCCAAGCTATACTTCGGATAGGAGTCCCTCCTCCTTAGCAAGCTCGTTGGCCAAGGCATCGTGAAATTGTTGTTTCTTGTGAACTATTTCCTAGCCCATACCTCAGATAGGAGTCCCTCCTCCTTGGCAGGTCTCAGATCTAGTTTACCAGAGCAGTGTTTGCTTGTACCAACCTTATCCTATATACCCGAGTTCAGAGTCTCCGGGTCATATTCCCTGAGACGGCGAATTCAGTGATCCAACCAAACCCATTCCGCTTCCTTCACCCTCATGCCTGCCATCTGAAGGTATTGATAGATAAAAAGTTAGATTAGCTGAAGGAGGATCCGAGGAAACCGTGAGAAAAGCTAAGCAGACAGGTTTGTGCACCTCAGGCTTCTGTCAAGCATAAAAAGATAAGAACTTTAGTTAACATTTCCCTTCCTTACGCATTGCTCCCAACAGAGAGGGACTTCTCCTCTTTAAATAACGAAGAAGTGTTGCAAAACATTTGAAATAGCTGAACGTTTACAATCAGCACTCTAGAGGTGCTAATTTAAATGCCAACAGTTTTCTGGCGCCCACCGTGGGGCAACGAGGCATCAAACTTCAAGAAAAGCTAAAACGCTTTTATGTCACGGGAATGACTATCTGGCGTCCTTGGGCACCAGTAGAGCAACCTGATCTTGTTCCAGCAACTCTCCAACCAGATCTTACATACATTGAAGGAGAGCAATTGGATATCGTCAGCAGCTTGCGGATCTTCATCTTCGAGAAGAATACATCAACAGCTCAGTGGAGAGCCGCAGCCATCACTCTGGACCAGGAAGAAAGAAAGGCTGATCTAGGCAAATGAGAGACTGCGATACTACCACTCATATAGTAGAAACATCTTGACTTCCACGCTATACTTCGGATAGGAGCCCCTCCTCCTTAGCAAGCTCGCTGGCCAAGGCATCGTAAAATTGTTGTTTCTCGTAAACTATTTCCTAGCCCATACCTCGGATAGGAGTCCCTCCTCCTTGGCAGGTCTCAGATCTAGTTTACCGTATAGAGTGTTTGCTTGTACCAACCTTATCTTGGTGTATACCCGAGAGTTCAGAGCCTCGGTCATATTCTCGGGAGACGGCGAATTCAGGTGATCCAACCAAACCATTCCCGCTCCTTTACCCTCATGCTCTGTTTACCTTGAAGGTATTGGATAGATAAAAGCTAGATTAGTTGTAGTTGAGATCTGCAGAAACCAGAGAAAAAGCTTAGCTACGGCGCATTGTGTTTGTGCACCCTTGTGTCCTGCCGCTGAAGCATAAAAAAGATAGGAACTCTAGTTAACATTTCCCTTCCCTACGCATTGCTCCCAGCAGAGAGGGACTTCTCCTCTTTAAATAACGAAGAAGTGTTGCAAAACATTTGAAATAGTCAATCTGCTTACAATCAAGACTCTAGAGGTGCTACTTAAACGCTTCAACACAAAGCAGGTTGCAAGAAGTGCATGAGACCCTAATTGAAGCAGAAAATCAGATTGCTGTTTTTCAATATTCATGGGAGCAAGAAAACAAAAGTAGAGCGGAGGAGCTTCAAGTAATTCTTGATGAGCTTGATCTCATACAAGAAACATATGATTTGGAATGCCGCCCTGAGAGACCAAAGCATTCAAATTCTCAAGTTTTTCATGCTTTTTCAATCTCTTGTATGAAGAAGGTTCTAGTAAGGTTTATGTAAATCCTCTTTTTGAAAATGATGAAGGATTTGCTTTAGAGATTACTGAAGGAGGGGATTTGAGTTTGTCTTCTAGCATTGGAGAGTTGATACGTGAGTTGCATGAAGTTGAATCTACTGCTGCTCCTAGTGCATCCACTCGGCAAGAATTGGTAACTCTTGGAACACAAAGAAATGAAGACATTCTTATTGTTCATCAAAGAGTTGATGGGCATGTTGATGAAGGTTTTATTTATATTTTGATGAGGATGCTTGTGAGACTCTTGTCAGATTTTAGTTCATCACCATCTTCTCTTAGAGTGATTGATTTTAGAATTGCATTTGATGAAGGATTCATGGAATCTTTTCGGCAAATCATGTCACAAGATTCTGGATTCGATTTCTTCAACGAACGTAGGTTGGTTGATTATTTTTTGGAGTTTCAAGAAGCATCAATTCAGATGGAACGAGCAAATCAGAGGATTTAGGTGAGAGCAGTTCTTCATCTGAGAAATGGTTCTTCATTGTTGTTGGTTTGGGATCCTGGTATTATTCGGCAAGAAGGTAATATTGAAAATTCTAAAGGGAATATACCAGCACATTATTCTCAGAATGTAGCTTATGTGTTGGGAAATGTCTCCAATTGAAAGTTAGTATGTGGGATCTCAAGTATATTTATATGAAGATTGGTATGCATAAAAAAAAGGCTTCTTGGAGAGTTAAGTCCCAAAATTTCAGTCCTTTGACTGCTGCTACCTTCTTTTACTGTCATTGGTTCATTACTTTTGATCATAAATTGATGATTTGTGAAGGAAATATGATCAGAAGTTGGTTTGTGGTGGCATGGGGTCTCTTGCTAAAGGTGCCACCAGCTTGGTTCATGAGCATTTCTGCTCATTTTGTTGAGAAATTCTTAAGTTGCAGCTGCTGCTCACTTTCTTGGATGCTGGTTTTCCAAAAATCAGATCCTAGGATGTTTTCAGACCTATTAGGAAGCTGGTTTAATCATTTTCAGGTCTCTCTATCTCTTATATGGACTGAACTTCTGCCTCAGATGACCAAGGGAATGATTCAGTATGGTCAAAATTCAGGTATGGGTTGTCTTCTGATGATAGACAGTGGAATTTTTGGTAACATCTCATACATTATTGTTTGGGGCAGCGAACTAATTGTTGATTTGATTCATCAATTAGAAACTCATGTTGTGAGATGTGTGAAGATTATTTGGAGTTCTTTCGGTGAAAGCAGTTTGCTTCAAAAGAAGCATTGTACAGTGATGGTGTGTGGAGTGTTGTTCTATGATTGGAATTGGTTTGGTAACATGTTTGAAAACATTTATGTTGCTGATCAGAATTATAACAGTGAAGTTTGCAGGTTCTACAGACTGATATGGGACCTAGGCACTGACATGTTTGGTGTATTGTTTTTTGGGGACCATGATATGTTGCTCCACCTTGGGTATTCAGTTGTTTTAATTAGAGTAGCGCAACGGATTAGAGGAACAATATTCCTGAGGATGATTTGGAATCCAGGAATTACCTGGGTTTGTGATTCAATAGCTGATGATGATGAAGCTAATGTTGGCCTTTTGGAATTATTTTCTATGGTGTTTCAGTATAGTTTTAATTAGGAGGCTTCTTGTATTGGCATCCAACAATGCAGTGCGTACATCAATTGGTGCTATCTTTCTCCTAGGTTGATTTGGGACCCAGGGATCATATTCAGTTTCATTTTTGGTTCAGCATGGTTTTTGGGAAGGCATTAGAATTGCTTGAGGACAAGCAATTTTGGGAAGGGTGGACTGTAATGTCCCCATTTTGGCCATACGCTCTTCATTTGGATTTAGCCTATTTCTGAGAATCTGTAGGCTCCTCAGTTGTGCAAAATTAGGGTTTCCTCTTTCAAATACTGCTCAGTTGGCGTTAAGAGGATGTTGTGCAGACTTACTATTTATAGCAGTTTGCTATTTTTAGCAAGTCTATCTTTTGGTAGTATCTGTCTAGCAGTAGTTCAATCCTTTGCAGTTCAGTGTTCAGTTTGGCTTTCTGTTGTTTTGATGTGAACTTACTATTTATAGCAGTTGGCTATTTTTAGTAAGTCTAATTTTGGCAGTGGCATCATCAACCGTTCAGCTTAAGTCATCTTGCTATCCATCAGTTTCAGTATTGGTATTGGTTTTGGTTATCTCCATGGACTGAGTTTTTATACTTAGTCAATTTCATGTTTTTCAGTTGTACCCCACGCCTAGGCTTAATAACTTCATGTTGTTTTAAAGAGGGGTCATTAAGGGGTCATGTTGAGCATTTAATGATTTAAATAAATGCTTTATTGTTGCAATTTGGAAATGGACGCCTAAAAGGAAAGTTGAATAATGTTTTATTATTTCAAAAAGTAAATGCTTAAAGGTGGCGTCCCTCTTGGAAGTTGAAGTGATTCGACTTCTTGGAATTTGAAGTGTTTCATTTGCCAATTGAAACTTATATATTGCTGTTGTTTGAAGAGCTGATTATCTTTGGAAAATTATAACGTTATGCTGCTGGTTTGAAATCCAGAATCCTGGCTAAGGGGAAGCTTAGCAATTTGTCTCCATTCTTCGGGCCTGAAACTATGGTTCCCTAGATGGTGGATTGAGAGTGTGCTTCATTCAGAAGTGCACATTGAGCTTCATTGTTGGAGAATTTGAAGTATTTTTCAGTTTTTGAGCTTGCTGGTTCATTCATGGCTGAAGGTGATTTTCATTAACAGCTCTTTGTACGATTTTAATATGCTTCTGGGTATTGAAGATATGGATTCCTAGCACATGGGCGCCCCTTCCCATAGAAGATCAGAATTTATTTCAAAGTATTTATTTTTATTCTTGCAAAATCGCCCTTGCTAAGGGCCGTACCATGTTGGGAGCATTGGGAATTGTGCAAGTAAATTAATGGTTGCTTTTTGAAGTTGTTTCATCATCATGACATGGGCGCCTATCCTCCAGAGGTTCATTGCAATTGATTTCACTCAATTTGGAGGTAAATTGATAAAGTTATGTGCATTTCATTGATTCACAGGTTGCTGGTTTACAGTTTCAGTTTGCTGGTTTTTTATATCAGACTTCAAAAGAATCAGATTTATGCTTCATTTTCAGTGTTTTGAGAGCTTTGTAATTTGAGAGAATCATTCTTCACATATTGGCATTGTTCTATCATTGTAATACTAGTAAATTGCAGAGTATCTTGATTGTAAGGTTGTGCATTAGTAGTACTAATCCAACCAATTTGTTATTGCTGCATTTACTTGTAATTTCTAGGCAAACATTAATTACCCCTGGATGGTTTACCGCCAGTGTGGAGAATAAACTTGTAACTCTCATTGTACCCACTAAAAAGTGGAGAATCCCCACTCTTAAGTGGATGCCTGCCGCAACGGATGAATTAGTTGAATTGTTTGTAGTATTCCCCCCACTGTTTAAGTGGTTGAGCGGAAATCTTTATGGCTGGTTCACCGCCTAAGTTCTTTTAGTTTTGTAATAAGTACTCCGCCATATGTTAGCACCTCACCTTCAAAAGGATCTTGTGTGCACATTCTTGGCGTTGAGTTTTATCATTTACTTCCAGCTTAGTATTCCAAGTTCAAATTATTGCTAAAGATCCCATCACCATAAGCTATCACCTCGCCTTCAATAGGATCTTGGTGAACTTCCTTGGTGAAGGTTACTTTCAAGTTGGATATCTTTTGGGATCTAACACTAACATTTGGCGTAATGCTGGTTTGTGTTGTGGAAACATTGAGAATTCAAAGGGAAAAATCAAGGGGCATATTTCACTTACCTACTTTTTTGTGTGCTTCTTTGTTCCACTTTGTATCTTGTAGTGAAGGTTGTGCTCTAGGTATGTTTTGAGGCACGAAAAAACTCTGTGACTAGTCTCTACTCGAGCTAGATGAAATGGATGTGTCATGAATGCATGGACTACGACTAGAGTCTACAATGCCTATTGTATCTTTGTTTCTATTGGAAAATTAGGAGCAATGGTTGTGTTTATGGCTACTTCTGCCCTTGTCCTCTCCAATTTATTTTCATCAAAGAAGCAAGAAGTGCTGTCATCTCTCATTTCACCTCTTTTGGGACAGCTGGACATGCCTTGAATGCCTACAAGATGGATTTGAAGCGACTGATGCCTCCGTTATGCTTCTTTGTACACCAGATACAAATTACAATCTCCACTAATAGTCCCATTATGACATGTTTCAAATTGTAGTCATCACTCCTAGGGGGTTTAATTCCAAAGGGAGGACTTCCACTTGTTGAGTATGAATTTGATGCAATGTTAAAGACCATTGTATACTAACTTGCAACATTGATAAAAAAAAAATATTGTTTAAAAAAATGTAGCAATTTGAGCATGATTTAAAAAAAAATAATGTAAAGTTTAAATGCATTTGAAAAATCAAAACACAATGCCGGTATTGGCATGGTGTGATGGTTTATAGTGCATTGTTGTTCTTGCCATTAAGGTTCAAACCCCGCTAGTGGTATTGTTGATTGGTTGTATCCGTTCATAGCTCCGGGTCAAAAGCGTTTACCCCTTGAATAAAAATAAAATAAAAATCAAAACACAATAAGGTAAATATTAAATAGTAATTAAACAAATTAATTTGACAAAAATAACATGTTTTTACTGTAAAACATAAAATCCTATATTTAGAAAAAAATTCTATTCACATAAACTAGTGTAATCTGAAATCAGCAAAACAATTACATCAGTTGAATTCAATGCAATAAAATTTGTAAATTTTACATACTATACAATATTCAAAATGCTAGAAATTAGAAATATTTTATATATTTGAAAAAAGGGAGAAAAAAGGAACTAACTTGCAAATCTGAAATTCCGGAAAAGTGTTCTTCGAATTCCCAAAAAGATTCTTGCAATTTGCTCTAAAACACTGTAATGCTGCACTGTGTGCTTAACATGAGCGGATAGAGCTTATAAAGCCACAAAATTGTGTTTTTGGAGTGTCTAATCTGCATTTTTGGTGGATATGGTGCATGGAGTGAGCCATATGGTTGGACTTGTCAAGTACCTTGTGAGTACTTGCCACAAAGCTCACATAGACTTACCAAAATCTTGGCATCAAAAAGTTGCAAGTTTACTTCACAAAAACTCAATGTAGGAAAAAAATGGAGTACTTGACTACTCACCAAGTTTGCAAACGATGTTGTAGATTATCAAGGAACTTAGAAATAGATTCCACTTTCTTGATAGGCACCTTGCTTCCATTTCCTCCTCCCAATAATCACTAGCCTTAGTGCCCTAGGAGTTCTCAAGGATATTCATAAGAAGGTGAAGATCTAAAAACTCATTTAGGGGTTTGTTAGATGATCTATTTATCATCCCAAAATGTACTTATGCCATCTAGAATGATCTTGAAGCCAAACTTACAAATCAAATTCTTGACTTTCTTCATGCTTTCCCAAATAACTAGTTCTTTAGGGAGAACATCCTTGTTGAGGAAACAAAGTGGTGTTGCTTGTCAAATATTTGTCATTGAGAATAGTGATCTAAGAAGCTTTAGTCCCAAAGATAAATCTCTAAACTTAGGAGAGGTCAATTGAAGAGATTAGTGTCCTTGATGCGAAAACCACCTTTGTTCTTACCTTTACAAATCTCACTTCATGAGATCAAGGGACATTTAAAGTAATCTGTAGTAACTATGTTGCTTGGTTTTGCTAAATGGGTCTAGGGATGGGATGACTATGGGTTTGCCTAGGGTGCACCTTCGACACCTCAGGTTCTTTGTGAGTCCTTTGAACCCTAGGCAAACTCAAGCCAAATTTGGGTGAACAAGGGCTGTTGGTCCAAAAAAGCGAAAGTAAATATTAAAAGCTCTTAAATGCCTAATTTCATCGTAAAGTGAGGGCTCCTAATCTCTTTTACCTCTTTCACAACTAGAAGTGAGTCAAACTTTTTGCCTCCAAGTTGCCATTGTTATTTTTTGAAGGGTATTGTATTTTTCTTTAAAGGCGAAAGCTATGAGAGAGAAAAACCTACACTAATAGAAGAGAAAGAGTTGTGTGGGGAAGATTTATCTATCAAAGGTAATAAATCTTATAATTTTTTTTCAAGTTTTGAAGAATTTTTTCAAGAGCTCAATTTTTTTCCAAGTTATAAAAAAAAGAAGCTTTGAATATCTTTTAAAACCTTTTATTATGTATAAAGCCATTTTAGAAATAAAAATAAAAAAATTGAAGGGTTGTAAATTTGTAAATTTTTTGTTTTGTCATGTTCATACATAATGGTTGGCAGTTCTAGTTCAATTGCCTCACATGTAGAGAGCTCATTTATATTTGACAGTGTGTTATTTGTTTGACAACATACAACAATAATTGGACAAATTTTAGTGGTGAGGGTTATTTTTGGCATTGTAGCCAATATGGGAAGGAGTACAAGAGCTTGTATAGTTTAGTGTAAACACACTTGTACTCTATTAGTGCCTTTAGAATAAAAGTTTGTCCAAGGTCAAATAAAAGATGTTTGCCAAAGCAACAAATAATGAGATATATGAAAGAACAAGAAGACACCAACATGGTAAGTGATAGATGAAGGGAAAGAACACATCATCTTTCCAAGAAAGGTTTGTAGAAACCTTCTAGTGGCATAACACAATCGGCTGGCCCACATCCTTTCATTCCACCATCTTCCCAAGAAGAGAATACTGTCTTTCTTTGTTGTAAAAAAGGGGCCCATTGGAAAATTTCTTCAAGAATGAGGCAAGGGATGTTGCAGATGAGAGCATTGCTCGTTACATTTATGGCAATGGGCTTCCTTTCAACCTTGTTAGATCACCATATTGGTGGGATATGGTGATGACAATTGCCATTGCACTTGTTGATTACATTAGTCTTGGGTATGAAAAGGTGCACCCTACTTTATTGGCCAAGGAGAAAGGTTTTGTAGAGGCATCATTAAGAGCAATCAAGGATACATGGCTCGAGATAGGAGTGTCCATCACTTCTGATGGATGGAAAGATTGCAAAAATGGACCACCAGTCAATGTCATTGTAGTGTCCCTTAAAGGGGCAATGTTTTTGAATGTAGTGTGAGGTGAAAGTGAAGGATGCAACTTTCATTGCTAGTATCCTCGTACAATCCATTGAGATGATAGGCCCTGAAAATGTTGTAGAAGTCATAATGGACAAGACTAAAGGGTACATATGGACAAGACTAAAGGGTAGCTCATTCAAAGTGGAGGGTACATATGGGCATATATTTTGGACACCATATGCTTCAACTCACTCAACTTGATATTGAAAAAGATTTGCATAGAGATCAAGTGAGTCAAAAATCTACATGAAGGATGAGGAAATTTGAATGTTTGTGACAAACCATTATGTCACAAGTCATCTTCAAGACCTTCTCCAACTTGGAGTTGTTGAAGGTAATTTGTTTTTTTAATACATTTTAATTTTTTCTTATGTCATCTACTTTTTAATATTTAAATTTGTTTTATTTTTTAGATCATGTTAGGTACCGAAACTTGATTTGTATCACACAGTCATATTGAGATGACTTGTGAAGGTGCGAGAGGCATTGCACACTAGAGTCATCACTCATCAACACTCCTTGTAGTGTATGGAGGCAATCAAATATAGAGAGAGCTTAAAAAGTCAAAGCATTGATCCCATAGATGATGAGTGGTTGGTTCGTATGGAATATGTTTTGAGTTTCACTAAGCCCATTAGTAGCATGATTATGTATGTTAATATAGATTGCCCATGGGTTGAAAAAATAAGGACCATAATAGAAGCCAGGGAGCATGATTGCATAGAAGCCACAAGATTTTGCATCTTGCAAATACACCACAGCCTTGGAAGCCCTAGCCTCCAGAGTGGAGAGACATCACTTGAGATCCTCCAACGCACTAGAAGCCACAACATAATCAACAACAAAGTCTTGTTGCTTAGCCACCACACTCTAAGCTGAAGATTTTCCAAGAGAGGGAAGTAGAAAGCCCCTCATGAGAACACAACCAAGTCCACCAACTTCAGAACTAGGTGAAACTGGTTTTCTAGAAGACAACTGAACTTGCAATATGGACCTCCGCACCTCCAACCAAATTGCCATAAGGGCCTCGTCATCGTCATCTTCAACCAGGATAGACCACTCATTTGAATCTGGCTTGTCCTCTCCATCTTCATCCACTTCAAACCCATTCCCGCTCTACGCTTTGTTTAAAATTCCTTTCCTGCTCCCACTCCCGCTTTAATCCATTGCACTTAGATATAGAAAGATTCTTGTTACAAGGAATTAATCGGTGCAATTCTGCTCCATGTGTGATTGTCAATGCTTTTCATGAAGAAATATTTTGTATGTACAATATAGTATTGTGTAATTACTTTGTATCAATTATCTAAGAAATAATGAAGTCAGGAAATACAACATTAAATATGTGGCTTAATGCAGGTTGTCATGTATGATGAACCGACTGCTGGTCTTGATCCAATTGCCTCCACTGTTGTTGAGGATCTTATCCGCTCTGTACACATTAAAGGATGTGATGCGGTGGGGAAACCTGGGAAGATTGCTTCATATATTGTTGTAACCCATCAACATAGCACAATAAGACGGGCAGTTGACAGGTAAGTTTAATGTTTTGGATATATATTGTTGGTATAGGCGCACATCATTTGGAGTTTGCATTGACATAAATGATTGATTTGTCTAGCAATTTTGACATAAGGGCCACCTAAATGTTTGCCAAATTGACACTTTTTGACATCAATTATATTGATTTGGCAGGTTACTCTTCCTTCATGAAGGTCGGATAGTCTGGCAAGGTATGACACGCGAGTTTGAAACATCAACTAATCCTATTGTTCAACAGGTAACTTACCCTTGATAATTCTCATAGATCATCCTCATATTGTTTAGTTTAGCATATGAAGCCCAGTTTCATGATCACAAATTAATACCTACTGGTATTTCTGATTGTAGTTTGCAGTAGGGAGCTTGGATGGACCTATTCAGTACTGATAATTTTATAATGAGGCTATAAATAGCAAATCTTACCAGCTTTGCAGAAATTGCAGTGCAAAGAGAGTGTCTTTATGCATTTTGCTTGTAATTTGTACCTTATATCAACAAGCTCTACATTTTAGAGAAGATGGCTGTTATAGTTTCCCATTTTTCCATATTGTTTTCTCATTCTGTACTGAGTGCTTGGTTATTTGAGGCAATCATCCAGATTGATTTCTTTGTACCAGCTTCCTAAAAGAGAATAAAATGCAATGGCTCCTCCACATGCATTCCTATCTTTCAGATGGAATTTCATGTTGTGTTGTGTTTAATTTAAATTCAATATGGAGTTAGGACCAAGCAACATTGGAGAAATATAATGTGGAGTTTCTTTCCTACAGATTAAAAAAACACATTCGCTCTGATTATTGAACATCAAATACTAACAGTATCAGTCACATTGTCTTCTGTACATAGTGCACAATACGCATTTCCTGCAATTAACTAGACTGCAATCTTTTGTTTTCAATAGGATTCTAATTTCTCTGTTCATTGTTACCTTTTCATTTAGGGCCCTGAAAAATATTTTGATGGTTTACTGAATTTTAAAGATTTTAACAGGCAAAGACTCATGAATTGCCATATATGTGTTGCTCTAAGGTAATCTATACTTGTTAATAATCATTCAACATATAGCCTCTAATTTTGGTTTGGGAAGGTAAAATATTATGAACATGAGGTTTTCACAGTCCATGAGAATGAGTGAAAGAAGCTTCTGGAAAAAAAACGTGTCAAATAAAACACAGTTTATTTAAGAAGGTAAAATTTAAAATATTGTAAACTGGGATTATTGATAGCCAATGTAGTAGTTAACATCCAATTGAAGGGATCCTGTAAAAGAATGCATAATCCACTCTAAGTAGGAGGAATAATATGCTTATCTAATGTTTGTTGCTAGTCCACAAGCGAGTCTAACACCATATATTTACTGATAACCACTAAAGCACACAATCCGGCAGATGTGATGTTTGAGCAACTTTGAATGGTAAATGCTAGCTGCATCGTGAGTGAATTCATGGACTGCAAAATAGGTCACAATCAGTTCACCATGGACTGCTCAAGTTGAGTGTGAAATGGACTGCAAAGGGAGACAAACAAAACTATTACATAATGGTGGCATTTTCCATTTTCCTTGTTTGAATCATCACAGAGATCCCCTTCCGAAAGTTATTTATTAACTTGATGATTGGAACATGTGAGGCTATGTGAGTTGATTAGAAACTACATATTGAATATTCTGCCTGTTGTTTTCCGCTTCATATATTTATGTGCTTACAACCTTCATGGGGCAACAAATTAGAGTGTTGGTTATCATGATGATGATACATAAATCACATAGCGCAAAAGATGTAGGTTCCATTTCACAAAATATTTATCTTTTATGTTATGTTTCTGTGGTTGTTTTCCATGTTTCCCATGGAATTTGAAGTGACAAGACTTATCAGGTATGAAGAGTTCTGCATGACCATTACCCTTAGCTCAGAAACATGTTTCTATCTAAGCTCAACATGCTATGTCTGAGTAAAGAATTGTCGAATGTTAAATAATGCTTTAGGTTTATTGTTGAAGTTTGAGGCAGAAGCATGTAGCATGTCTATGGAAGCTATGAACAAAATTGTGAAGTTAACTTCAAAATTAAAAGCAATAAGCCTTCGTCTATTCTCCTCAAGGAACCTTTCATGCTACCCATCAGTGAAACCTTAAATATTATATCTTAAACAAATATAAGTTGTCTATCCTTTGTCAGGATAAGCTTCTTGCGATTGGTGGACAATCGTGGTTTTGGCTATCACCAAAAAAGGGCAGACAAAAATATTTGGGTTAATGGTTGAAGCATGGGGATATTAATGATGATGCGATATTGATGAACTTAGAGTAATCTATAATGAAAAATCTAATGAAGTGCAGATCAAAGAAAAGAAAAAGCAATAATGTTACAAGCATCAATCTCAAATGCAAATGATTGTAAAGAAACCATAATTCTAAATCTAGGAACTGTTGTGACCTTTTCACACATCGCCCCATTCAAAATGGGGACCCCCTAATTTGTGCTTCGTTCGGGTCTTTTCGCTCTCTCTCTCTCTCTCTCTCTCTCTCTCTCTCTCTTTGCTGTCTGCCTTTTCGGGGGTGTGCCCGTCTTTGCGCTTAAATTTGAGATTTTGGCTAAGTATGAGAATTAGGGTTTTGGATCTTCCAGTCAGTTTGAAGTCAAATTGGGTGAGTGAATTGAAATCTGAGCATGGCATTGCATTCAGTAAGCTTCCAACAGGTTCCCAGCAAAATTTCATTGAATTCTGACAACTTACTATTTTTAGTAAGTATCTAATTTGGGACATTTTCTCAGCACTTTTGAAGTTCTATCCATTACACTGCGTTTGGGGCACTTCAAACTGCTTGTTTGCAAAATTTGAGTTAGATCTGATAACTTTCTATTTTTAGCAAGTATCACCTTTAGAAGCAGATTTTAGGGGTTGCATGTGAAGTTTTTTAGTGCATGTCTAGAGAATATTTCTGGGTTTTCCGAGACCTACGTGGTGATATAACATGCAAGATGAGATGATAACTTTCAATAGTCTTCACTTCGGAGGCTATTTTTAGGGTTTGCATGTTGGAGTCTTCAATGGACGTCTGGATATTCTTTGTGGGTTTTTCGGAAGCTTCGCAGTGATGCAACATGCAAACTAGGATCAAGACCTTTTTGCAGGGCTGTCTTTAGAGGCTATTTTTAGGGTTTGCATGCAGGACTTTTCAGCTACGTCGGCATATTCATCATGGGTTTTTCAAGAGCTACGCAACAAGGTAACATGAGGCATAACGATCACTTTTAGGAACTTACTATTTTAGTTGCCCGGATGTAGTCCGCTTTGCTGGGTTTTTCTGGGTTTTGTGAGACCTCTCAGACTGTGACATGCAAATTCACCTGACAGCTGATTGGTCACTTTTTTAGCCACTTACTATTTTTAGTAGGACCACTCCGGTAGCTGCCCAACACTTTAGTATCACGAACATGGTGACATGCAATAAAAACAAGGTCAAACAGAGAACATTTGATTGACATGCAAGTCAAATTAGGGTTTCCAGTTGCGGGACCTAAAATGAGGGGTCAAACACCAAAATCTCCAAAAATCGGTGTATCCCATTGCAATCAGTATCTTTCAAGGATTCCACTGGTAAAATTTGAAGGTAATCTGAGCACTTACTATTTATAGTAAGGCACTCCAGAAATAGGCTATAAATAGCAAGTCAACGCGAGACACCAGTGTGAACAGGCCAGTCAACCCATGAGGATCACATCAGTTAGATTTCAAGTTGAACGGAGTTGCATAAATCCTGAAACCTAGCAGTTACTATAAATAGTAAATCACCTCCAAAAATAGGGTATAAATAGTGGGTCGACACAAGATGGCAACGTGAACAAATTAACTAGGTCATGAGGACCCTGTGGTTAAAATTTCAGATCGATCCAAGCTACAGAGGTATGAAAACCAGGGTACTTACTAAATATAGTAAACAAGGGCGAGCAAGCTAAAAAATGTCTTTAAGTCTGAGAAAGTTCCTGCTCACCCCTTGAAATGCGCCCAAGGTGAAGCTGGCTGAAGGATGGAAAAGTTTTCAAGTGAGAAATTCTTGTTGCCTAGCCTAAATGCGCCCATGCTAGAAGCTAGATTGGAAAAAGTTTTCAAGTCATGACAGGAACCTGCTCAGCCCCCTAAATGTGCCCTCAACTTGATGAAGGTGATGACATTTTCTAAGTCTTAAAATTCCTGCTTCACACCTCAAATGCGCCCAAGGAGAGAAGTAGTGGTGAGAAAAATGGCTAAGGCAAGTTTAAATTCCTCCTTGACCCCTTGAATGTGCCCATGTTGGAGATGGAGCTAAGAAATGTGTTAGGCATTGGAAATTCCTCCTTGATACCTCAAATGCGCCCAACTTGCTAGACTATGGAGGACGTTGAAAAAAGTTATTAAGTGTTGAAACTTCCTGTAGGACCCCCTAGATGCGCCCATGATTGGGGATGGATGAGAAAACGTTTCTAAGTGTTGAGTTCCTCCATGACCCCCCAAATGTGCCCATATTGAAGTTGGCCATGGAAAAATTCTAAGTGTTAAGAATTCCTCCTCTATACTTGAAATGCACCCATATTGGAAAGGTGCTTGAATAATTTTCTAAGCCATGTTGAGTTCCTGCTTGACCTCCCAAATGCGCCCACATTGGAGGTGGCTCTAGGAAATGTGTTAAGTGTTGTTGAATTCCTCCTAGGCCACTCATATGCGCCCAAACTTGTTGAAGGTGGTGGCTTTTAAAAAAAATAAAAATGCTAAGTATGTTGAAATTCCTCCACCACTAGCTAAATGTGCCCAAGTTGATGGGCTAGCATGAATTTTTTTCTAAGTGTTGAAATCTCTCCTCCCCTAGAGAAATATGCCCAAACCTTGAGAGAAGATGACAAAATTTTCTAAGGCATGTATGAACTGGCAGAGAAGGAGTCAAAATGCGCTAGCTTCATGAAGCTGAATAAAATTTTCCAAGGCAAACTGAGAGAAAAAAAAACGCCAAGAGATGAAGAATGAAGATAAACTTTGATGGTGGAATATTTTTCTAAGGTATAAATTGTAAAAATTAAATGTACCCCTTCATAGTGATACACATGAATTTGGCATTTTCTAAGGGGAATTTTCTTCTGGGTACTGGATATCTTCGACAAGGGATTGATTTTGAAATTTTCCACACCTTGCCAAGGATTTTAAGATGAAGATTTTTGATGGGCCCCTGAATAATGAAATTTCCTAAGGAGAATTAGAATTTTACTAAGGCAAGAAGGAAAAAGTGTTAGAAATAAAATGCCTTGACTGGTGAAATTTAAGATGATCTTGATCAAATTTAAATAATCTTTCCCGAGCCAGAGTTGGATTGAATATCAAAGTGTCAATGCCTCAGCTGGTGAAACAAATTTCTTAAGGGAGCCATTTGAGTTAATAATTTCAAAAGATGATTTAAAAATGCTGGCGAAGTAAAATATGCCCATGCCATGAATATGAGTTTTTGAAGTTCTAGAAGGTCAAATATTCTAGATGCCAAATGCCAAGTGTTACAGCTGCCTGAGGAGGGAAATTCGAATTCTTGCAGTGGAGTAGTGGAAACTTAATGACATGGCCAAAATTAGCTTCCTTCTAGAATTCGACTTGGCTATATGAGTTGTGATGTTTTATTATTTTCTCCATCAGCGAGTAAGTTCAACTTGAGCTCTGAAGAAGATTGCAGTGTGAGGAAAATTGAGGGTGAAGAAATTTAAACTTGGGCTCTAGGTGTTGAGAGAAATTCAAAGTTGAGGAGTTGCTGAAGCTAGCTTGGGTCAAATTTCTTCTAAGTGCTGAGAACGTATTGCTGCAAGTAAATTTTTCTAAGTGTTGAGAATTCAAAGTCGTTGCAGGAGGTGTTGAGAATGGCTGAAGTAAGAGCGACTGGCAAGGAAAATAATGCTGAATCCAACAAGATGCATCCAGACAAGCTGTGATCAAGAAGCTGAGCAAGTCTTTCCTGCCGGAGTCGAAGTTTTCTTCAAAGTTGGGGAAGTTGGCTGATACGAACTTGGACTCTTTCAATATGGAAGCTTTCAAAAGCCGAATGATGGGAATTGGAGGCCATCATCCATCAATCACTTCACACAATATTGTTAGAAGTGGACTTTATGCAGCTGCTGGTTTTCCACCAACAATTTAGTGTTCAGAGTTGATCATGCAATGTGCTAACTGTTACAATCCAGAGCGAAGGACTATCACTTCACCAGATGGCAAGTTGTTTGCCAACCTCACATTTGCAACCATTGGCGAAGCATTTGGATTTCCCTCACATGAGAAAATGATTTACAAAACGAGAGAACGTGTTGAGTGAATGTATGCTTCTACATTTGAAAGATGTGCTGATATGATAAACTCTCGTTGGATGAACAAGCCCAAGCCCACTCGCACGAAGTTGTCGAAGTAGATAATCTCAGATGATCTGAAGCAAGAATATTGTGATTTGATTATGATGCTCAGTAGAGTCGGAGGTTGTCCCCAGATGTTCATCTTTGAGCCTTGGATGTTTTATTGCATCAACCTTGTGCTGGAAGGCAAGGAGCATATTGACTGGGCAGTGATGATTAGTGATAATTTGCACGAGCAACTCCGGAGTTTGAGGAGAACGAAAACATTCTATATGGGCTCATACATCATCTACATGTTGGCTCGTATGACGAAATATAGAGGGATATCATACAAGGAGCCGATTGGGTGCGGCTCTCAGCAGTTCAAGATTCATGAGGCTTGTCCACAACTGCACTTGATGAGCACATCTCACTACAAGAGAGTCAATGACGCCTTTACCATGCTCATAATGAGGTCACTTTAGCAAAGAACTCATCACAGGATATCAAAAGAGGCGCAGGAGTTGATAGAAAGGTACGGGTGTTGGTTCATCCAATTTCCGAAATTCACTTACATTAGACTGCAAGGGTTCTCTTCATATCCATATAGGTTGCCCAGATACCCTACGAATAGGATCTTGATGTTAGAAATATCTTGGCAACTCATTGCCTATGATAAGATTTAGAAGAAAAAGAAGGGAGGACTTGACTTTCCGATCATCATGAGAAATTCAGATGAAGTGTGTCCTTCACTGCAGGCAGCCAAGGAAGCTGAAAATGAGCTTCAATTTTTCCACCTTTCTTACCACACCAACATATAGTATTATGATCCTCACAGGAATATCAGATAGATATTGTCAAAGGAGTTCAGACATAAGGCAAATATTGAAGTTTTCTGGGCTAGTGCGTTGGATGAAGCTGAGGTAAGAGGAAGGATGTTTTCAAGATTACCTTTGAGCATGATTAGGGAGTGCGAGATTGTTCCAGTGCCAAACCGTAGACGAGGATATGAATGTTCTTCATCCAAATTATGAGACAAGAAGGGATACACCACTCCCACTTCCAGATTGGTCAGAGCGAAGATTGCGGATTTGGATACACTTTGCATACCAGTCCTAACATTCACCAGAGGATGGGTTGAGAGGCATGTGAATAGGCTTAAGAGCAGGTCAATTCCTCTTACTTATAACTTGATGGGAGATCATAGGACGCCAACTACTACAAAGAAGAAGCAGGTTGCTCGAGCTCCAGAGTCACGAAGGAAAGAGCCAGTCCAGCCAGAGCCTCCGAGAATTGAGGTGGCATTACCTATGCCATTGGAGACTCATTCTCCAAGTATACAAGAAGTTTCATTGTTTGCTGATCAGAGAAATATATTGAATAAGGAACAAGGATTACAGGAGGCAAATCAGCCACCTCGAAGGAGTCTGTTGGAGAGTGTCAACGCGCCTATCAAGAGATAACCAGTAGGAAAAGAAGATGAAGAAATGCCACAGATACACGCTTCCACATGAGATTGAGGCGCATTAGAGGACGACATTACTGGCAGAGCCCAGGTTTAGGAGAGATACCCAACCCGGAAGCGGTGAGCTTCGTAGGATGAAGTTAGAGAGGAGGTTCGTGAAGAAGAAGCAAGAATGAGCACCACTTGTTATTTCGACCGCAGCAGTAACATTGGCTTAGAGACAAGATGAGGAGGAGCCCGTTGAAGAGACCTGATCCAGCAGTTGAGATGGAGGAATTCCTGAGTAGGATCAGTGCACCTCTGACAAAGAAGAGAGCTAGGAAGTTTTCAAAGATTTCAACAGATGAGGATGGCTCTCACACCCTTCACGTGGTTGTGCCAAGAGTTGAGTGTGATCGAGATGAGGTTGTTCCGGAAAATTATGTGATCACCACCACAGAGTTAGGTTGCTCGCCCCATAGGAGCACAAATAATTGAGAAGTGTGATAACTCCTACCAGGCACTCAAGGATAGGTTACTCTGGACTGAAGGAAAATATAAGAAATTGAAGGAGCACAAGACTTTGATTGGATACGTACAACATTTGTCTCATCCTTGTGGGCAAGAAAATTTGGTGATTGAGCTTCCAGCCGAGCTTCCCAGAGAATCAGTTAGCGGCTTGGAAGATTTGAGGAAGATGGTACAGGAGGCGGATAAGTGGGTTGCTAGCGTTCGTGTTGAGACAAATTTTTTTATGGAGGATCTTGCTCATGCTTATCAGTAGGTTTCCAGCATTATGACACAAATGGATGTAGTTGATCGGGCTTGGGGCGATGCTCATATCTATCAGACCAAGGTTGTCCTTCGTCTAGAAGCTTTGATGCATACTCCCTTACAGACTTTGGTTGAGGGAGGCATGATATAGGAGGGAGATAGATATGACTTCACCAGTTGGTATTCTTCAGTTGTCATAGGCCGAGGATTCTTTGATGCGGCACAGGCATATTCGGCCAGGGTCAGAAAGGCCATGGTGAACATTCTTGATGGAGTCCTGAACACATTGGAGGCTATATTTGCTAGGAGGCTGACTTCTGAGGAGGTGACTGCTGATGGTTTAAGAAGTAGACTACCACCTTTCTTTTCAGAGGTGAAGGATTTTGTTCAAGATGACTTTGAAAACACTTCAACTTTCTCCAACATTATCCAGAACACTCGGGATGCTTTAGTTGCCTGGAGAAAGTCTTGCACTCGACATGGGCATGTAGTTACAGTGTTAGAGTTTCAGCTTGATCATATTCCGCCTATCTCAGTTCAGGAGGTTGAAGCTGTGCTAACCAGGTTCATTGATTTTGTAGCCAAGGAGAACAAAAACACCTTTCTAGATGAGGACCTTCTAGATGATTGATAGTGGGCATTGATTTCCTTTGCTATTTTGGGAGTGAGTGGGAATCTTTTGATTCATTTATTGTACCACTCCTCATTCTGGCGGTTTCTAGGGTTAGGGCTTATGTGGCTTGATCTGAGCCCTCCATTTGATTGTAATCTAAGCCGTCCATTGGACTGGGCCATCTATAAAAGGGGCATCCCCCCTCATTTGTAATTCATTAGAGATTAGACTAGAGAGTAGACATTCTAATAGAGCATAGAGAAACAGTTTGGAGTTAGCATTAGTTTGTTAGCATAGTTGAAGAAGAAGGAAAGTTTTTCCTTTGAAAACTTTGTAAGAAATTGTTGTGAACACTCTCAATAAAAAGAGTTTTCGTTTATGATGATCTCGTCTTTTGTTGTGAGTAGCTAGCGAGGTTTCTTTGTCCTTCTACTTCAAGTAGGACTTAAAGTAGAACAATTTTCATTTTCATGTAAGTAGTTAGTTGTGGATTGTGGTGTTTGATCAAGACAATTTCGTTTAATCCATACCACTAGCAGCTTGCTGACGGTAAGTTTTCCTTGTGTGGTCGACTAGAATACTTTATAAGCTTAACTTCGGTTATGATTCACGTCTTGGCATGCCTCATCGTGATGGTGTCTTTATGTTGAATTGTGACTTGAACACTCGTTGCTACCCCCTTGAAGATTGCACAGACTTTGTAGAGGCTGTCCAACGCGAGGCGAAAAAAAGTCTGGTTGAAGTCTGCTGAAGTTTATCCCACGTCTCTTTCTTATATAGGACTTAAATTTTCTAATCCCTGTGGCCATTCAATTCAATACATTTCTGGTTAGTATAGGAAACTTGCGCCTTATTGTCAAATCATCCGCAATGCACGAAAACCCCCCCTTTCATCATTAATTTGCTATCAACTGCTAATTTCTGAACAATTGTGTAGGTCCCCTCATGAAAACAACATATCACAATGAACCGAGTGTATTCCATTGCATTGAAGGAACCTTGGAGTTGAACATACGATCTCTCTCGCAATCTTAGTGTACGAAATACTTTGATCAAGAGAGAATGGAGTAGCCGTTGGATACTTTATTTTGCTGATTGTGAGGTCACAAAAATCACATCAACAAGAACCAGTTACAACAAAATGTATTGTAAAATTAGTAGATTGAACTTTTAGAAGGTACCTCGAGAAGCATGAATCTCTAAGATATATAATTTAATAAAATAAAATGTCAGTATATAATAATCTAGGACAACATTATATAGACATTTGCAACCGTAATATAATTTTTGAAGTTTAATGTCAAGAAAAGCAACAAAACATAGAATATAAGATCTGGTTGGATGACAAGTTTAGAGTAGAATTTTCATGATAAGAGAATTTCTAAAATTAAAATTTAGATTTAAATAAATAAACACAACAATATTATATTATTTAAGAGGATTGAATAAACATTGTTTACAAAGGAGTTTTTATAAAAGCATGCTATTCAATTTTCATTAAGATCTTTTTTTTGCAGCTACCAACATTTAGGATTAATTTCTAATTTATAACACTAACCACACAAACTAACATAAATAGAACACCTTTTGGATTGCAAGTACCCAACAAACTCCCCTTGATCTAAGGGGGAATATAACAAGATGATTTGGGTCCTTGAGTGCTTATTCTGCAACTGGTATAGGTTAGCTGTTGCCTTTCACCTTGATTTGATCATGTTGAAGTATCATTGACTCAACATGCCTCTAACCATCTATGCCTTCCATGTGGTTTAAACAACATATATGTTAGTCAATTAAAGTAACCTTGTCTTGTTGATCAACTTGTACTTATAAGCATCATATTTATATCCACCCAAGATTTTGTGTGTACTTTGCTCCCAATTTCTTGTGAACACTTGTTAGTCTATATCTATCACCACAAATGATTGATTACCAAAACCTTCAACCTCCCTTTATTAGTCATGAGGGAAAAATAATAGGAGTTCACCACCTTTGCTCCTCATCAAAGCTCAAAATAAGAGAAAACCAAAATTTTAACACATTAAACTGAAAAACTAAAACAATTGATTCTTACCCATGATGTTTCTCTACCCTCTGCTAGATTTTTTGATTTCCACTTAGTAAAAAAATTCTTTAAAAAGTATAACTGTGAAAACCAAACCTACACAAGCTAACAAGAGATCATCAAACAAGAGTCAAACATGTTAGAAAAGCAAAATCTAATGTTCCCTATAAGATTATTTAGCCAAATTCAAGAGAAAACATGAAAATAACAAGAAACTAATAAAAGATAACATGTAAATCAAATTGAACTAGCTAAACCTCCATCCCATAGAGGGAGTGGTGCTCCTTTGATGTGGAAAGAAGCCTTTTCCCAATCCCTTTGATAAGCTTGATGAAGTGTAGATGATCCAATTATGAAAAATGGCTATAATCTAGCTAAATTGCTTGAAAATGATGAAAAACTATGGAGTGAAATTCCTATAATGTTAATGCTCTAAGTTGTGGATCTATTTTATGAAAAAGATGCCTCTATTTATAGAAGCCAAGGGTTGTAGAATGAAGGAAATTGGTGAATGTCGGATAAAAAGAGAGCCAATGAGAATGTGCCAAGTGTCACAATTCTATTGGAGGAAGTTGGAGCACATTTTGGGAAATGTATGAGTGGAGGATGTAAGAGAAATAAATGTTGATGGTTGAGAATTTGAAATTGGTGTAAGAGGAATTGAATGAGATTTGAGAGGATGTAAGAGGATTTGAAAGGTTGTAAGAGAAGTTATTGTAGATGCGAAAGGTTTTTTGAAAAATTTTGGAGGGAAATTGAATAAGAGGTTGTTGAGAGAAATATTCTTCAGAATATGCCTTTGTGAGGATAATTGAGGTAATTAGATAATTAGAAGAAATTGATTTTATGTGCAACCTGGTTAGTTGACCATAGTTGATTTAACTTTTGAGGAGTTAAAAGCTGGTGGATTTGATAATGATGATTAGAAAGTTGATTTAGGATTAATTAATCTAGAATTAATTAATTGGAGTGAATTAGGAGATGTGACATTTGATTTGATTGATTTTTAATCTAAGAGAATTTAATTAAATGATTTGATTTAATTAAATATGATGAATAATTATTTGGAAGAAGGGTGAATTAATCCAATAAATTTAATTATTTGATTAATAGTTGAATTTGTTGAATTTAATTAAATAATGTTGATTATTCAATTAAGTGATCAATTTGAGGTGATTTAGGAAGAAACAGTGTTAGTTAATTAGAATCAGATGCATAGTATCAATCAAGAATTTTTCGGTGTCTACATTTTTCCCCTCTTTGAAGCGAAGTAGTTGTTGCGTCGGTTCAAAGAATAACACTGCCATGATCAAAATTAAAAAAAATCTATTTTTTTCGGATGGCTCACTATTGCCCCAGTTGAAGGAATTACGCTGCTACACTGCCCCCTCGAGAGACTAGGCAAAAATTTCAATTTTTGGGTCGAGCTCGCGATAAAGATTTAGGATTAGTTCAACTCAGAGAGGACTAGAAATCTTGAATGTTTGATGTAGACAAATTTGATGATGTATAGACAGTCATTGACCATGGGTAGCCTCATGTATATTTTGATATATATCATAGATTTGATACTTGGATAGAAATGTTAGCATAGATAGAAGAATGAGAAGAATAAGATGGATGAACCCTTGATTCTAAGATGCAGAAGTCCAACAAGTCCATGAATCGTTGAGACTTTATTAGATATGGTGATGAGTGATGATGATTTGCTTATCTAGGGATTGGGACACAAACGACACAACTTTCCTTATGTTTGATAAAACCCTTAGATACGATGCATCAAAGTATAGACAACCAGGATGGCAGGGTATCTAGTGCCATGGACTTTGACTTGACAAACAGATAAGAGTATTCTTATTCACACCTAACATACAAAAACTTTGCTAGGATGCACTTCATAAATTTCAAACATCTCAGACCAAAATAGGAAAAGGTATAATCTATCAATGCAATAGTCAACAAGCTACCCAAAACACCTTCCATACATACCTAACAAAGCAAGTATTCACCAAGTTATATTACAAGAACGCCCAACAAGCACAACAAACGAAAGATAATGATCAATGCCCCATTCCTTTTTCTCTAAATCATTCTGATAGACATCATCTAGAGGTCATTGAAATGAGCACAATAAGATAAATCAAAGAAAATATCATGTGAACAAACAAGCCAATGTTCTTCATACCTCTAGCCAAGGGGATGTGTTTTGTTTAGGATAAGTATCCAAAGTGTTTTCTAAAGATAATGCCCATTGTAGGAAGGATGCATCCTAAGACATGTTAGTGGATGGTGGCAAGTTGTTTTGTTTAGGATAAGTATCCAAAGTGATTGCCAAAGATAATGCCCATTGTAGGAAGGATGCATCCTAGGACACGTTAGTGGATGGTGGCAAGTTGATAGGTTGTTTGAAAGGCCATTGATATAAGGTTGATTGACATGTTTGCGAATGATCAAGAGTTTGATTTTGCATTTAAAAGTTTGTTGTTTCGATTTTGATTGCGCTTTAAGTTTTCTTTTGCTGATTGTTGTCGTTGTTTCTATTTGTTTAGCCAAAGGATGAAGGTGACGATTGATTTATTATGGATGATTGATTATCATGGGTGAAGCGAAATGAGGCAGATGGATTTTTTCAAATATTTGGATGTTTTTGAAATGTTATGAGGCTGTTTTTGGTATTTTTAGGTTATTTAAATGTTTTTGTGTTTTTTGAATGTTTTTGTGTCCAAGGGGCTCATCGATGATGGCCTTTCCTACATTTAAGCTTAGAGACGACGTAGTTCAAATCACTATGTTTTTGATGTGTTTTTTTTTCTGACTTTTATGAGTGTTTTTGGATTCTAATATGATTTGAAAGTTTTTGGGTTTTTTGATTTTATGAATGTTTTTAGATTTTTGCATGATTTTGACGATTTGGATATGGATATGTGCGATGATATTAGTGATATGTTTGGGATTTGTTAAAAACCAAACTAAGGTTGGTTGATTTGATTGATGGATTGGTGATGATAACATTGTTGAGGATACACAACAATGAAGGATAGTGTTAAGCAACACAAGGATTAGGATGGATATCCCAAGATGACAAGGGATTAGTTGGATTTGATTGATCAAGATTTTGAAGCTCAGTTTGGAACAAATTTTTTTTTGAATGATTTGATGTGATGTTGAAGTATACGTTAGATGCGATTGCTATTGATTGTTTGGATTGATGTTTGATGATAGATGAAACTTGATAGGGAATGTCTTTTTGTCAAAATATGCCATGGGCTAGTGACTTGGATTTTTGGCTCACAAATGGTTTGACCAATTTGATTTCATGTCTACCAATGTTTGGATCATCACATAAGTTGGAAGATATAGATCAAGATTGATTCCCGAAGCAAGATGTAAATATCTACCCTAGTGTCTAGCAATGTATGGAATGCCATGGGTGGATGCTTGGATAGGTGTGTGGATGTATGGATATGGTAAGCACACAAAGGATGCCAAGGATTATCTTGTGATAAGATAAGGTGTTCGAACAGAGGAATGCTTCATTGATAATGTTTCATGGCTCAAATAATGCTAGGTAGGATAGGATCAATGAAAATGACCCATGTTAAGATATTTACCATAAGCAAGTGTAAAGTGTACACCAGTTTTTTTTTAAGATCAATATAATTTGGAAGCCGGATGTAGATAGATGAAAATGGATTGGATAAATGGTTTATGGATGAATAAATTTATTATGGATGAGATGGATGGAATGCTAGATTTATCATGGATGGGATGAGATGCTTCAACCTAAACTAGAGCACGTAGATGCTTGATTCTACACATGATGCTTGTTTGCCAGGTTTTCATTATGGTACCTATCCAAAGCACCACCATAGTGGTTTTCATTGGAGGACAATTTTTATTTTTACTATTTTCATGATTTTTTTTTACTTTTTTTAATATTTTGTGAGAGATTTTAAGCTCATGCTAAACCACCTAATGGTATCGATGTAGATGCTTTTTTCATAATGTGCCATCGATATCCTACTTGAAGAAGTGGCTTTGCTAAGATACATGCACTTGAATGCAACTTTTGAGATTGCTGATCTACTTTGTTGATACCAGAGTTAACTTTGTCTTTGTGCGCACAATGCAATAGAGTGCTTTCTGAATCCTTATGATGAAGGGTCATTTCCAATACATGGTCAATGTGAGAATTGAATATCATGCGTGGAGATGTGGATGGAGTGTGTTTAGGAATAAAAGATGGATTGGTTGATAGTTTGGAACCTTTGACTCTCCAAACTTGGGAAGATGAGCAATGATGCGTAGATACAAAAGTGTGCATGGAATTAGGATCAACTGCTTGATATAATTTGTACGTTGCTTGAGAAGCCTGATTTGGCCTTTGTGGACATCTTTGATGGATACTTTTCCCTTTTTTTATTTTTCCCCATAGTTTTTTTGACTAATGGAGTTTGATAGGCATAATATTTCTTTGTATTCTTTGGTATCCACGTGTATTTGATTTTTCCATTATGTTTCTCAACTTCTTTTCCTTTGATAACATTCTTCGTGCTTTGATTCAAGTATTTCTTTTGATGTTGGTCCCAATTCATGGATGGGGTGAGGGGTGGATGGAGATTGATGACGTGGTTGGTTGTAGTATTGACATTGGTTTCATCATAAGGACTCTTCTTGCTCCCTATGTTGATGCTTGTACTAGATAAAGTTTCCCCCAATATTATAGAGGTATCATTGATATGTTTAGTTCCCTTAATTGTCGAATAGCCAAGACCTTGATACTTAGGATTGCCAATAATCTGCACTAATTCTAGGATACCCTGTTCATGTAGGCCTAATCCTTTGCCTTGATAATTCATCTGTTGAAATTTTTTTATTTGCAATAGGATATGATTTACCTTGAAACAATGTGCTAATCCTTCTTTGCTCTATTGTGGATCTTCAGAGGTGATAGCTTCTTCATTGATAAGATAGCTTTCCCTAAAAAAGGTAAGTGATCCAAGTTTATAAGTGATAGGACCCTCCATAAGTGGGATAACTTCCTGATTGATATCTTTGGCTTGATCTTGTGAAATATCATATTTTAATGCTTCTTCAAAAGGTGTTGATGATTCACTGTCCACGTAAAAGTCTCCCTCATTTTTGATATGCCTTCATAGGATGTTTCTGATTCACAACTTCTGTAGAAGCCTTGTTCATGACCCAATTTTGATATGTCTCTAGATTTTTGTATATCTTGATCATGTGTACAAATTTTGAGTAGGAGACTCTTGTTCCTTGGTAATGATATCAAGATTATGAGACTTTTGTTTTGAATGAAGATCATCTACATGTCCATTAGGAGTAATCATCTCATGGGTAGATGGAGGAATATGTGCTATATGGATATGATAATCATTTGCGACATCTTGTATAGATTGGAGAGTGTCCATTAGATCATTGTAGTATCTTGGAGATACAAATTCTTGATCTTGATTAATTTTGGAATTGCTTTTGACATGATTTGGATCAAGTTCTTGACATGGGTCAGTTTCAAAGGATGGATTGCTTATAAAGGGTTCTTGGATATCTTCATTAGGAATGGGAAGTGGCTTAATATCCTCTTGAGCTTTGAGTGGATTTGGATCAAGTATGGAGTTGAAGATTCCTTCAATATCTACAACCATAAGGTCGAAGGATGTTAATATGTCTTGGAAATGACAATTGCTAGACTTTGGTGAAAGATGTTGATCATGCTTTGGAATAAATTCTTGAGATATGTCCTCTAACTCATTAGGTGATGTAGAAACATTTTCAATATGATCATTGGTTGATGGATTGTAGATTATGTCAATAGGATCAAATAATTCTAACACTCCTTCAAATAGATCATTGTCGGATATTGTTGAGGGGTTTTGATCATAACTAAAAAATGACTCTTGATGTATGTTGAGTTGATCATCAGATGAGGTAGAAACATCTTCAAGGTTCCCATTGATGGATAGATCTTTATCGTTAATTTCAACAATTGTGGTGGAGAGATTGTCAATGTTTTCAACCATAGGATCAAATGATAACATTTCTTGAATCGGATCATTGTTGGGTATTGTTGGTGGATTTTGATCATGTTTGAAAAGTTACTCTTGATATATGTTGATTTGATTGTTGGATGAGGTAGAGACATCTTCAAGGTGCTCATTGATAGATAGATTTTAATAATTGTTTTCAACAACTGTGGTGGAGAGATTGTCATTGCTATTACTAGTGGTTGAATCCTGATCATTTTCCTCAATAGTTATTATTTCTTGATCAATAAAGTCTTGGATGATATTTTTGAGTTGAATACAATTTGATGTTTTATGAATATTTTCTCTATGATACTCACAATAAGATCCACGCCTATTCCAAGGGAAGTTTAGGACAAAGTTGAAAGCACTTACTTTTGGAAGAGTGATGAGTTTTGCATTAACTAGCTTTCTTAGCACTGATTTGATTGGCACTCCAAAAGGAGTGTATTCACGTTTGTGATCTTGTGATATTTGTGCTTGTTGAGGTGATTTTTGTTGTGATTGATCTTGGAGATGTGGTGATTGGTTTTGTTTTTGATGTTGTTGATCTTGATATCCAACCTCTTGACATTGGAGATATTGTTCTTGATGTGGTTGTGGACACAACTCAATGCTTTGATGACATGGCTTAACTAATGGGAGAGTGTATTGATTTTGGGGTGGAGATGTCTTTTGGTGCAATGAACCAACTATTTTGGTAAGTGTAGCAATTTGATCTCACAAAATTTGATTTTGACACCCTTGATATAGTTGATTTGGTTTTTGTTTAAGCAGATTTGAAATGTATACTTGTGGTGTTTGTATAGGGTCATGGACAATGTTTTGATTTTGGATGATGTTTAGATTTGGCATTATAGGTTGAAATTGAACATTGTTTTGGTTGGGAATCACATTACCTTGATTTAAGTAACTTTGATTTTGCATGGTGTTACCTTGACTTGGATTAACACATGGAGTTGTTAAATTTTTTTTTGGACTTTGAACAACATTTGTATGATTCACAAACATATCTATCCCAAAGTTTACCAAGTGTGGATTTGAAATGTTCATGTTTGGTAAACTTGTACTTGGTATATTCACCTTTGACATGTATGGATTTGGTGGGATAAGGTTGTTTTGTTGAAGACTCGTATTGATTGTTTGGTTGATAGATTTGTAGGTTTTGAATTTGATTTAAATCTATCATAGGGAAAGGTGTTCCAAAATTTAGATTGGGCATACTCACATTTTTTGTACCATTGAAGTTTGTAGGAGATAATGATCCCATGTATGGATTGTATAAATGTGAGTTTTGATAATCAATTGACATTGTAAGGATTTGATAGTTTGGTTGATTTAGACCACTCATGATGTAGGAATCAAGTTTATATTCTATGTTTTTCTTGTGTTTTGACCTTGTTGACCTCTAAGGAATTTAGGACCAATGATGAGATGAAGGATGAAAGTGGTGAATGATATGGGTGTTGAATTTTTAGGAACTTTGGATCAATGCTAGACTCTTTGATTTTGATTGTTTTGATTGGATAATGAACTTGTGAATCTGAAGATGTTGGACGTGACCTTAGGATGAACTGGTTCAAAGGGGTGCTAATTTAACTAGAGGTATGAGAAAGGATGCATTCTCACACTCCCAACTAAACAAGGTGATTTTGATGTGTTTTAAGGGTTAACCCAAGTCTAGAATTTTGTTTTTTCCAAAGCTCTAAAAGTTGTTTGTGGGATGGAGATGCTAAATGTTTGGGATGGATGAAGTGTTGGTTTTTGATCCTAGATGAACCTAAGAGGGACCTTGTTTACAAGACCAAGATAGTGAAGAACATGCTTTTCCCTAAGAGTAGTTCAAACCAAAAGACTAATGTTTGCATGGAAAACCATATGACCAAAAGATACCAAGCACATGTGTGGGGTTCAATTTGAGTTAATCTTGATTAATGACTTGATTTTTACCACATCCACTTTTCTTACTTAAGTTTCAAACTAAACGTCTATGTCTTAGCTCCTTTTCATTCCACAAGGTCCATTATGTGAAAATAAAAGAATTAAGGCCATAGTTTTCCTAGGTTGACTTTGGAGAGAAAAAATTGAGCTATGAGCTCAAATATTTAGAAGTCTCTAAGGATAAAATCCCTAGGGACAAGCAATAATATTGGGACTCTTCAAGGATATTTGTTCTTCCAAAGGGTTTGAAATTTTGATGACTTGTTGAATGTTTGTTTTCAATATTTTGGATTTCAAGCAATATGTTTGACTAGCTTGCAAATTGTACAACCCTAGGATAGAAAAACAATATTTGTTGAATTCCCACTTGGATTTCTCCAGCTGCACTTATTTAGAGCGGATGATTAGAAGCTTGAACACAATGGATCCCTTGCACAACACCCACTTCTACGGGTTAGCCAAGCTTCAAGTTCTCATGAATCTCCCATAACAAAATTTTCATCTCTACACCACAAGTATGTGGAATGGCTTCAAAATGACCATTCTTGCACCAACATATAGTAAGGATTTTGGCTTCTAAACAAATTGGTTCTTATTCAGGGTGATTGGGGGCATGGCACCTTGCGAGCGTCCAACAAGCCACTAAAGGTTTTAATCAATCCAAATAGGGGAACTTATACTTTGTACAATAGTACCTCATTCTGAAAGACATTGTACAACTAAGGCCTACATAACATGAGGACTTGACAGTTTAGTCTTATCCATTTATATACTAGTCTGAGTGAAAAACCTGTTGGAGTCACCTTCAAATTGGTCTTAGGTAGGCCCCTCTAAAGGTGAATAGTAGCGAGTAAGTACATCCATAGTTCGATCAATCTTTGTTTGCATGAACAAAGACAAAACACACGCTATGCCTTTTCTCACACTAGCAAGATTTGTTCAATATTAAAAAACCCAAATTTGAAATATGGAGGCAACCTTTTAGAGAACCTAATGCCACTAAAATGCTTTTGATTCTCAAGATTTCCATGAAGTGCGAGAGAAGTGCATACACATTCGAATGATAAGAGTTTGTAAAGAAGATTACAAACCAAAGCAAACACAAATTCTTTTTAATCCTCAAAGGCAATAAATGAGTTCCTTTTATATTACCAAATTTGAGTGTGAAAGTTTGTTCAATTTTTAGACCAAAATTGAAATTCTAGTAAGTGTCTAAGGTTCAATTTTATCCAACTTGACAAAGATTGAGTTGTAGGTTAATTTTAAGTCCAAATTGAATCTAGTTGGTATTAGGAAATGAATTATAGAAATTAAAACCCTAGATTATTACAAAAAGCATTGAAAAATGCTTTTAAGTCTTCAAAATTTGATCCTCCCATGCTTTCTCTATATGCGGCACTAGACTGCAAATGTGGCACTCTACAAATATCAAATGCGGCACTAAAAAGAAATGCGGTGCTCTGGTGACTGCAAAATCGGCGCTATGCAGAAACAGAGTGCGCGAATGCGACGCTATTACAAATGTGACACTATTACAAATGCGGCACTTTGCGGCAAGAATGTAAGACAAAAGATAGAGAGTGCATATGCGGCGTTAGATCAAAAGTGGTGTGACAAGGGTGTGCATATGTGGAATGATGTATCAAATGTGATGCTATATAACAAAAGTGATGCTCTGCGACGTCGCATTTGTAGAAAGGCGACATCGCGTTCTTGTACCTACAAAAAATGGGACAATCAAACAAATTTGAAGATGTTAAGTTGATCATCCCTCCTTCTTGCACCAAAATGTGAACACCTAACCTACACAAGCTAACAAGAGATCATTAAACAAGAGCTAAACATGTTAAAAAACCAAATCTAATGTCCCCTATGAGATTCTTTAGCCAAATTCAAGAGAAAACATGAAAATAACAAGAAACTAATGAAAGATAACATGTAAATCAAATTGAACTAGCTAAACCTCCATCCCATAGGGGGAGTGGTTCTCCTTTGATGTGGAAAGAATCCTTTCCAAATCCCTTTGATAAGCTTGAAGTGTAGATGATCCAATTATGAAAAAAGGCTATAATCTAGCTAAATTGCTTGAAAATGATGAAAAACTATGGAGTGAAATTCCTATAATGTTAATGCTCTAAGTTGTGGATCCATTTTATGAAAATGATGCCTCTATTTATAGAAGCCAAGGGTTGTAGAATGGAGGAAATTGGTGAATGTGGGATAAAAAGAGAGCCAATAAGAATGTGCCAATTGTCACAATTCTATTGGAGGAAGTTGGATCACATTTTGGGAAATATGTGAGTGGAGGATGGACGAGAAGTAAATGTTGATGGTTGAGAATTTGAAATTGGTGTAAGAGGAATTGAATGAGATTTGAGAGGATGTAAGAGGATTTGAAAGGTTGTAAGAGAAGTTATTGCAGATGTGAAAGATTTTTTGAAAATTTTTGGAGGGAAATTGAATAAGAGGTTGTTGAGAGGAATATTCCTTAGAATATGCCTTTGTGAGGATAATTAAGGTAATTAGATAATTAGAAAAAAATGATTTTATGTGCAACCTGGTTAGTTGACCATGGTTGATTTAACTCTTGAGGAGTTAAAAGCTGAAGGATTTGATAACGATGATTAGAAAGTTGATTTAGGATTAATTAATCTAGAATTAATTAATTGGAGTGAATTAGGAGATGTGACATTTGATTTGATTGATTTTTAATCAAATGAGAGGATTAAGAGAGGATTTAATTAAATGATTTGATTTAATTAAATATGATGAATAATTATTTGGAAGAAGGGTGAATTAATCCAATAAATTTAATTATTTGATTAATAGTTGAATTTGCTGAATTTAATTAAATAATGTTGATTATTCAATTAAGTGATCAATTTGAGGTGATTTAGGAAGAAACGGTGTTAGATAATTAGAATTAGATGCATAATATCAATCAGGTATTTTTCGGTGTCTACAATAACATATCATATTCTAACCCAAAAATCATATATACCAAATCTACCCACTCATGCCTACGTGAATAAATCTCCTCTTTTTTATGCACTCTACCCTATTAAGCATTAGGTTTGCAATCTTGAGTATTTTTTAAGAGAAAAATTCTTATTGCAGAAGTTAAAGAAATCATCAAGACTCAACCCAAACATGTCCATTACAATGACATTATCGTCACCTTCAATATGTCCAACTAATGTCTTTATCTTTGTAAAGATATTGTATATTTTTTTCATGTAGAATTTTATAATTAATCAAAAGTTTATTTTTATTATTTGATATGAGAGCACAAGTCTTTGGTTGGAACCTTTCTAGTTGAGAGCCAAAGGTTGAAGGATATCTATTTTTTCAAATTCGTATGGGGTATGATCCTAGTCTCATCCCTTATGATGTTGGAACCTTGCATCTAGCAATACTTGATCATTAGTGAGCTCATTGAGAATTATTCAACTTCACCAACAGACTAACGACCCATTAACATTACACTACTTTTAAAAAAATAAATAGAAAAATAAGGTGCATTGGATGTCCTAAGATTAAGTACACACAAGCTATGGATGAGCAGGTGGAGCCAATGTGCAACATCTATGAATGGATGGACATAACCTTACTTTCAAGTTATAAATTTCCTTCACTGGCAACAATGTATGGTCTAAGTGATTACAATATTTCATTAGGAACAACATTGGAAACTCCAAAGATTATGAACTTTTTGAGTGTATGAGGACTCAACTATGACTAATATTGTCTATGCTACACTTAATGGGTTAAAACTAGGCTACAACTAGTAGAAACACTTGGGGAAGTTTAGACCAAGGAAATGTGTTAGCACAAGCCCAACAACATAAATATTTATAGAAACTTGCATTGAAATTTAGAAATACAACATTTAAATAGGTTAGAGAATAGCAACAAGAATTGGACACAATTGTGCAATCCATGTAGCAAAACGTCGTCATTTGTGAGGCACCAATTCCAATCCATGAGCTTCTTAGAAATGTTCTTGAATATATAAACGACTAGTAACCCTAGGGAGGACCTTCTTACTTCCCATCAATGATCATGTATTCCAACATATTAGCCAATGTAGGGCTTAACATAACATTTTGAACAAAATACCAAACATTTTAAATACAATTTGCATAATATGATTGCACTTACAAACTTGTTTCTTTGTTTAGTAATCATGAAGGTAAGTGGCTAGATTCATATAGTAGAAACATGGATATTGCAAATTTAAGGAACCTAGATATAATATGACATGTATATCTCATCTCCACTTGTGCTGATCTGACATGCATTTCTCATCTCCATTTGTGCTACAACCTTTCATCCTCTTCCCATATTCATTGTTTTGATACCACTTTTAGAATTAGATTGCAACCCTTCCTCCTCCTATCATCATGGTTTTGATATTACTTACAACAATTTATATTATTTCAGTAGATTAATTAAAGAATGCTTACAAATGAGCCTTTATAAAGACACACACTTTGATTATCATATAAGAAAATTCAAGTATTGTTGGTGATATGACCTATAAGCCCCAAATCCATAAGGTTTGATAATCTTCTAGGTGCCAAGGGTACCAAACCTGTGAAGATCACCACAAACTTGTCTTTAGGTTGGGCAACTAAGGACCAATGGTTGATGTGGGTAAGACCTCATTCACTTATGGCTCTGCAAGAGCAAGGGGGTTTTCCCTAAGATGTTGGATTGATGGTTGAAAGGCTAAGATATTACCTGACAACAAACAATACCCGATGCATAGTGTATCCCAATATTGGTGTTGTAAGTGTGAAAAAGTAAATAAGTAAAAGAACTAAAAACACTTCTTAATGAAACATTATATCAAGATTTAACATGAATTAAACTAATTTAAAAGCACAAAAGCTTGAAAGCATCTCATTGTCTCCTATCTCCAAAGATTTATCAAGTCACAGAGGGCTCTCAGATTTGTAAGCATCGTAAATATTAAAATTCCTATCTAGAGAATGGAATTGATGCTAAATGTAATGATGTGATGATTGATTATGAAACTAAAAAACTATGATACTACTGTAATCTATTATGACATGGAACCTGATGGATGAAAGCTACAGTAAAACTATGATGTTTCCATGATGTGAATTCTACATGCTTATGGTTGCTATGATGCTAAAATACTATTGCTATTGCTATTGATATGATTTCTTGATTGCTATGAATGATGCAGAGTAAGTTTGCACAAAGATTCAAGGGTCCATTCTTTGCTTCAAAAGGCTGTATTTATAAATTTACAACAGTTTTGCATAGGGGCAACACAACAAAGGTTCAATCTTGAGATTTTGAAGGGTGAGAGATGAAGAAGTTGGAGCTGATGAAGGGAATGGTTTCTCCCCATGAAAACATCAGGCAAGATGATAGGAAAGATCAAAGGAAGAAGATTTGAGAGATTGATTCAAATTTGTCTCCAATTTGTCTCCACAGCTTCCTGTGAATACCAGTTGAAATAAATTCGATTTTGGAATATCAAATTTGGTAGGTGAGTGAATAGAGGAATTTGCTTTATGCCTTTATTTAAATATTTTGATTTATTTAAATTAGCAAAAAGGGAATAAATAATTTAATAAAACAAACTATAGAAGTTGTTTATTAAATTAAAATAGAAGGAATATGATAATTAAACAATAAAGTGTAAAACTTTGTTTATTTAATTAAGATTGAAATGATGTAATAATTAAATAACACCAACTATAGAAGTTGTATAATTAATTAAAATTTGAAGAACAACAAAATTAGAGTGTGAACTATAAATAAATATTTCTATTTATTTAATAGTAGAAGAAATTAAGATAATTAATCAAATAAAGCGTATTTAATTAATTTGATTATCCAGAATATTTTTAGGTGTATACATTTTTCCCCTCTTTGAAGTGATGTGTTTACGTATTGCTTCAAAGAAAATTTTGGTGCTAGTATCGACAATTTTTTTTTTCAGTATGCCCGAGACATGATTTTCAGGTGATTGATGGACCCTCGAATCTTTGTGTAAAATTACTTTGCAACATTCATAGCAATCAAGAAATCACATCAATAGCAATAGCAATAGTATTTTAGCATCATAGAAATCATAAGCATGTAGAATTCACATCACAACAGTATCATAGTTTTATTGTAGCTTTCATCCATCAGGTTTCATGTCAGAATAGATTACGGTAGTATCATAGTTTTTTAGTTTCATAATCAATCATCACATCATTGCATTTAGCATCAATTCCATTCTCTAGATAGGCATTTTAACAGTTATAGTGCTTACAAATTCGAGAGCCCTCTGTGACTTGATAAATCTTTGGAGATAGTAGACAATGAGATGCTTTCAAGCTTTTTGTGCTTTTAAATTAGTTTAATTCATGTTAAATCTTGATATAATGTTTCATTATGAAGTGTTTTTAGTTGTTTTTAGTGTGATGATGTGTTTTTAGTTGTATGGTGGTCTCATTTTTTGTGCATTTTTTGGATTTTTAAATTTTCAATTCTTTTAGCACTTTTAATTTTTCGTTGTAGCACTTTCATTAGGTGTTTTAGCACTTCAAAAACTTTAGCACGTAGGGTTTCTATTTTAGTGCTTAGGTATAGAGTTTTAGCACTTTGAAAACTTTAGCGCATAGGATAACTGTTTTAGCACTTAGGTAGGATAAAATAGCTCTTTCAAAACTTTAGCACTTAGAATAGATTGTTTAGCACTTAGGCCTTCTGTTTTAGCGCTTTGACCCGAAGTTTTAGCGCATTGACCCAATAAAATAGCCCTTTTGGTGAAATAGCACTTTGAACCCCTGTTATAGTGCTTTTGACTGATGAAATGGCACTTGTTATGATTTAGCACTTTGAATGCCTATTTTAGTGCATCCATGTCAGTTTTATGAAGTTTGTCAAACTTGTCCTTGATTTTTTCAATTTTCGATCATGTTAGCCATTGGTTTGATATGATTGATTATCTTGATCAAATAGATGATGTTCGACCTCATGGTAGGCGAGGTATAATGTTTGATTGATGATAATTATCCTCATGATAGGCGAGGAATAATTATAATTTGATTGATGAACCTCATGATAAGCAAGGTTGATTTGATGCATTGATGATTGACCTCATGATAGGGGAGGTACAATTTAAGATTGATGATTGACCTCATGATAGGTGAGGTTCAATGATGCTTTCTCATGAGATTTGATCAAAATTATCACCAAGAGCTGATTAGATTTGATAGGATAATTGATGTTTGATGATTGACAAAGAGTCTGATTTTGAATATTTCTTGATAATAGGAGTCGTTGGAGAACCTTCAGGTTTGAGAGCGATTCCCATGGACTTTTGATTTGATACCATAGTTACCGCAACCTGATACAATAGTCATTGTTCGTTGTTAATTATCTTCTCTATTATACATGCCCTAGATTAGGATTAATTGGGGTCTGTTGACAACACTAGCCGAGAGATGGAATAGTGAGCATAACACCTTTCACCTTCCTACCGGTGAGATGACAGTCACCCCAGAGGATGTCTGGAGGATCTTGCAGATACTAGTTGTGGGTGACATTGTTGTATACGATTCATTGGAGTAGGGTGAAACTGATGCTCTTTAGAGGGTGTTTCAGGATGATCAGATTGCTGGAGAGTGGATTCCATGGCGTGAGATGGTCGATGCATATGCCACTTTTCCCACAGTGCTTGCTGGTTTTATCGAAGAATTTCTTTGTCTTGATCGCAGGTCAAAGGGATTCTCTATTGGTTGGGGCTGAGTACTGGAGAGTATGGTCATTCATGGGACCAAATTTTCTTGGGGCATGTGCATGCTTTCCCACCTATATCATGATTTACATTTAGTTGTGTATCTTAGAGGTTGGAGTTTATCTGTCGGTGTCACTTTGCTTTAGGTATGGGCGTGGGAGAACATAGCTATCACACGTCTAGTGCCAAATAGACAAATACCACCTACGAGACCATATGTGTTCAGATATGTTGGCCGCCTTACTCAGTCCAGACTGGGTAAGTTAGAGTATTGGAGGAGAGTGATTGATGACATAGAGTCTGTGACATGGCGTCCATACCTAGATTGTGATCATTGGGATGAGGATGATATTCAAGTGCCTTTTCTCTGTCAGTCAATGATATTGATTGGTCAGACTCATTGGGTTCTAGAGATATTTTTGATCAAATGAGTGTATAGATAGTATGGCATGGTTCAAAGTATGCCCTAGGGTGCTACTCATTACGCCCGTCGTCAGCCAGATTCTGCAGATTGGGGGCCTGGTTTTTCATATGATGCTATTGTTTAGGAGTTTCAGTCTTTGCAGCCATTTGAGTGGGATATCCATCTTGACATTATTGAGCCACTGGTTACAAAAAATTATGCCAAGTTTCTGGCTTTGCATCCTTTTCCACGTCTTACTATTCTTGATGAGCTTGCCCCATTACCCGCAGAGGAGGATGTTGTTGTTGCACATGGTCGTAGGCGGAGGAGAGAGGAGGTTGAGGTGGACGATGTGGATGTTGAGGAGGATGTTGGTGAGGAGGAGGATGTTGGTGTGGAGGAGGATGTTGGTGTGGAGGAGGATAGTGGAGATAAGAGTAGTGGGGATGAGAGTAGTGGGGATGATTATAGATTTGACAATGGAGAGGTTGTAGGTGGGTTGGGTCTTTCCTTAGATTTTTCAGAGGAGACAGTGGTTCGTAAGAGGAAGGCAGTGAGGGATGTTTCAGATCAACTGTAGATAGCGAGCCTTCAGTGTAGTTAGAGACTGTTCAGGAGCAACTTCTTCAAGCTCAAGGTTTATTAGAGAAAATTCAAGCTTAGATGCAGGCACATGTCTAGTTACATGCAAAGGCTTTATCTTTAGTGCAGGCTCAGTTGGATACGACACAGTCACAAATTACAACATTGATAGTTGAGAGGGATGCTGCTAGGAAAAATACAAGGGAAGCCTAGGCTTAGATTGCCTCCTTGACAGTCGAGAGGGATGCCGCCAGGTTTACAGTAGAGGGTGCTCAAGCCACAGCCGAGAGATTAGAGAGACTAGAAGATGGTACTTCCCTAGTAGATTATATGCAAGAGGTTTCTCGTATTGGTGGGGAGGTGGAGTACTATGGAGGGAGATATTATGATGTCATCTCCTCTGAGCAGAGAGTGAGCTATAGGCAGTCCCGATCTGGCAGGACTCATTCTAGGACTGTCAGTGCGGTGTGACACAACCTCCTCAGAGAGACCCCAGAGATCCTAGTACATTTGGTGGTGGTTGAGGGACCCATCCTACTATGCCTGCACCGTCTGGAGCCAACAATACTTAGCTTTAGATGTGATTCCCCTTTATTATTTGAGATGATGTACATTCCGATTACAACCATTTTTTGATGATATATCTCTCTTCATTTTAGACATCATTGTATACTTGACATTATTATTATTTTGATCTATATGATATGCAGTGGACTCTTCGATCCATATGTGTTCTACATGATTATCTGATGAATGCATTTACTTTTATGTTCTATATGGTTATGTGATGATTTATTTATTATGATGTTATGGATGTAGATTATATCATGATGATATGCTATGATGTATGCTATTTTATTATGATGATGTATAATGATGATATATGGATGATGTATGGATGCATGATGTATGGATGATGTATGGATTCATGATGTATATATATGATGATTTAATTACATATATGATGTGCTGAAATGATATACGATATGCGATGTAAATGGGATGTGTGTACTTTTATTTTGGTGTAAATGCGAATATATGATGTAATAAATGGATAAAAATGATTTATGATATATGATGCAATAAATGATTGTATGCTATGTGATATGATTTGATGGATGAATGGAAAATGTGATGATAGAGATTTATTTTTGAGATTTTCTTTATGGAATATTTTATGTTATATGAAAAATATAATATGATGAATGCAAAATGATTTGATTCAAATGTATGAATGAGGAAATGATGATTAAATGCTTTCTAATGTATGCAAATGAATATGATGATGCAACTATATGATCATGATGATGTTTTTGTTAACGTCAAGTATACTCAATCTATTTATGAGAAAAGATAATCGTTAATTGAATCCTTCATGAGCTTTTGTAACAAACACTCTACATATGTAATACTATTATGAATGCAATCTAATTTAACCATGTAAATCTACATGCAAATATTGGCATTTTAACAGTCTTTGTATTGTGCTTTGTATCATTACAGAGCTTTTAAAATGTTGAAAGTGAGTACAAGCATCAAAGGTATAATGTAAACCAATGATGGCCTAAGTACTACTTTCATGATTTTTGATCTTGTAAGCGAACACAAGCATCGAGGTATAATTAAACCAAGATGACCTGAGCATTTCTTGCATAAAACAAACAAGAATTAACCACTTTCCTATGTGAATTGGAATGTCATTCATGATACTTTGTAGAGCATTTCCCATGACAATTCACACAATAATTATGATTAATTCACAAACAACAAATAAAGAAAAATACCATTCTCCTTTGCTTCTCTAGTTCAATACATCATCGAGTTGCTCTAAAGAAATGATAGCAATGATCAAAGTACAATATATCCAACTGTTGCTTAAAGTATTTCAATCATTATTCAGATTAGATCATCCATCCCGATTTTATGGTTTTTTGTGATTTTCAAGATTTTGACCAAAGACCTACCTTAAAGACCTATCCTAGGGGCCTCGGGGGCTGATCAAAGATTATCCTTGCCTACATTATACACGTAGAGACCACGTAGTTTTACTGACACAAACTCATGTTTTTGGATTTTCGATATTGACCTTTTTGACATGTTTTTGGATTTTTCGATGTGATATGGATGTTTGATGCATTTTTGATGGTGATTGATGTTCCATGTTGGGTTGTGTTTCGATCGTTGTTTTTGTTGCTTTTTTCCTGCCGTTGTTTGTCCATTTGACTAAGCTCGATGTTTTATTGCCCCCAATGATGTTTAGATGTTGCCCCCACGCTAGGGTGAGACATGACCATGTGATTTGATATGATAATGGATGAAAAATGATGATGGTGAAAGTAACGACCATGACATGCATCCAAATAGATGGGAGAGTTGATTCGAATCACAAATAGCGCCTGTTTCCAGGTTTTCGCTACATATTTTTATTGCACCTTTTCTGTCTTTTTGATTTTTGATTTTTCTATTTTTATAATTTTTTTGTATTTTTTTGTTACCAGGACACCTGTTTGCCAGATTTTCATCAAGGTAGCCATTTTCAGAAACTAATTCATGCACTAGGTGATTTAGGTATAGAATTTTTTGAGATGGATACTGTTGATAGGTTCATCAAACAAATCCCCTTCTGGTGTAGATAATTGATATGTTCCTGATCCATACATTGATATGATTACAAAGGGACCTAGCCAGTTAGGTTCAAACTTCCCTTTCTTTTCTCTATCCTACTGATTCCTAGGGTTTTCCTTTAGGACCAAGTCTCCAACTTGAAAGACTCTAGGTTTTACCCTGTGATTGTAGCTCCTTGACATTCTTTGTTGGTATGCTTTCAAATGATTGACAGATTGCTTACGACATTCATCTAGTAATTCTAGTTCCTGTAGCCAAGAGACTCTGTAAGCCTCATCTGTAATGATACGCTTTAGTGAGACATGAAGTGATGGTATTTCTACCTCAATGGGTAGGATGGCCTCTGATCCATACACCAAGGCATATGGTGTAGCTCCTGTTGGTGTTCTAATGCTGGTTCTGTAGGCCCATAGTGCAGGATTGAGTTGAACATGCCAATCACGTCCAACATTGTTAACCGTTTTCTTTAGTATTTTTAGAATTATCTTGTTTGAGGCCTCTACTTGGCCATTTCCCTATGGATAGTACGATGTTGAGAAACGATGTTGGATATGGAATTTTTCACATAATTCCTGGATGTCTTGGTTTTTAAACGGCCTACCATTGTCTGTGACAATGGATTGGGGTACCCCGTACCGATAGATGAGGTAGTTGAGTATGAAAGATGAGATCTATTTTCTAGTGATAGTTGTTAAAGGAATTGCTTCTATCCATTTTGTAAAATACTCTGTTGTGTGATGATGAACTTGTGCCCATTAGATGAAGAAGGATTTATTTTTCCTACCAGATCCAGTCCCCACTGACAAAAGGACCACGTTGATGTGAAGGGTTGTAACTCTTGTGCTAGCGCATGAATTAGATTACCATGAATCTGGTATTTTTGACACTTTTTAACAAATTGATAAGACTCCCTTTCCATATTTGGCCAGTAATATCCCAAATGGAGGAGTTTCTTAGCTAGGGTCATCCCACTTGAATGGTCTCCACAAATACCTTCATGGACCTCTCGTAAGGATGTTCCAGTTCGTGATGTTTCGAGGCGGCAAGAAGTGTACCGTCTAGACCTCGTGGTATAGAATTCAACAATCAGCGTGCTTCACCTACCAGTTAATGAGGATAAAGTTACGTTTTTGGTTTCTAGAGAGATTAGGGGGGAGGATATTATCCTTGAGGTAAGTATAGATTTCTCCATATTGTGAGGTTTGAATGTCAGTTATTTGGCATATGGTCTACAAATCAGGATTTTTGTATGTAGGGTTAGATACTTGTTCCACCATAAACTCATAATGACCTTTCTTTTTTTGGTAATTGCAAGAGGGAAGCAATTGTTGCCATGACATCTACAACTTTGTTCTTTGTCCTTGGTATTTGCTCAAACTTGATATCCAGGAAGTAATTTTTAAGATCATCTATCATTTTTTTGTAAGGCATGAGCTTTTCATCCTTTGTCTGATACTCATCATTTATCTGATAGATGACAAGCTGTGAGTCCCCATACACTTGCATTTCTATGATTTTCCATTCAATAGCTACTTTGATGCCAATAATCAATGCTTCATATTCAGCTACATTGTTGATACATGGAAACATTAGCCTATAGGATCTTGGGATGGTGTTCCCTTGAGGTGTGACAAATAGAATTCCCGCACTAGACCCTCTTTGTGTGTATGATCCATCAAAATAAAGCCTCCATTGTTGTGTTGTAATATTCAGGATGTCTACATTTGGAAATTCAATGTTCATTAGATGATGATCCTATAATGGAGCTTCAACTAGTTGATCTACTATTACCTATCCTTTGATGGCCCTCTTGTCGACATATTGGATGCCAAACTCGCTCAAGATCATGACCCATTTTTCCAGTCTCCCTGTTAGAGCAGCTTTACTGAGTAGATATTTCAATGGGTTTATTTTCGCTATGAGCTTGATTGTATGAGTCAACATGTAGTGTCGCAATTGTTGGGTTGCAAAGACCACTGCCAAACAATCCTTCTCTATGAATGTGTAGTTTATTTCATATCCATTGAGTGTCCTGCTGATGTAGTAAATAACTTGTTATTTTCCTTCAGAATCCTCCTATGCCAATAGAGATCCTAAAGATATGTTAGTTGTTGAGATATACAGTAACAGTGGTCTCTCTGCCATAGGTGGCATGAGTATTGGAGGTGAAATCAAGTATTGCTTAATTTGGTTAAAAATTGTTTCACAGTCATGATCCCACTTGAATGAAACATTATTATGAAGTAGATGATTAAATGGGTGACTCTTGTCTGCCAGCTGGGAGATAAATATACTGATGGATTGCAACCTGCCTTGTAGGAACCATAATTGACTGATATTTTTAGGTGGCGACATCTCCATTATTGCTTTAACCTTAGCCGGGTCCACTTCAATACCTTTTTCTGATACTATGTAACCAAGGAGCTTGCTGATGTTACCCCAAACACACATTTCTTTGGGTTCAACCTGGCATTGAACTTTTCTGGTCTAGTGAAAATTTTATCTAGAATCTCCATATGTCCTTCCCTTGTGTATGATTTTGCTAAGATGTAATCCACATAATCTTCCATGAAAGTATGCATCATGTCGTGGAAAATAGTTGTCATTTCCCGCTGATATGTTGCACCCGCATTTTTCAACCTGAAGGGCATGACATTCCAACAGAATGTACCCTAAGGAAAAGTGAATGTCATCTTTTCTTGATCTTCAAGTGCTAGTTTTATTTGATTATACCCTGAGAAGCCATC
>VDFB02103749.1:0-57745 GCA_007258455.2 Sequoia sempervirens | reverse complement strand
CCCCTTTCTATGTCTAACCTTTCAAAAATTCTACATTTGTTGAACACCAATGATCTTGTGCATCCTAATCAACCAACAAAACATCTGCAAGTTCTTAAATTGTGATGCACAATTATTTAAACATATGATATGTTGATCAAAAGGTATGCTCCTACTAGCCAACCCATGATAGAACATCTAAGGTAAACCTTGCACAAACTCTGTAGAATGTGTGTTATAATCACTAATATAAAAATGATACTGGACCTCAAGATATTCCTATCTTCCTTTTTATTGTCACATGCATGAACAAACACTATATGCACAAATATAACATGTGTGGAGTTGTAATACTACAATTGTACCTCATTCTATGGTTGTAATGTGTAGTTCTCTAAAAATTCAATAATTGAAATTATGGTACCAAGTGGAAACGTGTCATTGCATAAATTGAATTGCAAGTCCAACCATCGAGATCTATGGGTATGCCTTGCATACTCATACACTATATTCTCTCGATAATTAAACATAAACTAATACACTAGTATTTTTTCACTCACAATTTCATACCTTTTTCCTTTTTACCATCTTTTAAACTATATATCATTATCTTATATTTTTCAAAACTTACTAGTTTATTTTTTATTGCATGTGCATTCTCCATATGTAGAAAAATTGGAAAATGTTGCAAGCCACCACAATGTTCACATTTTCCATCCAAGCATAATTTCTTGTATAATAATTGACCATCCAATCTTTGCATAAAATGCTTGATAACAAATCTCTTGAAGATCTAGGTGGAGCTTGCATCTTACATTCCTATAAAACATTGTTAGTATGCAAATATACACATATATGTCAATAAACATCATAATAATTAGAAAACTCAATATGTACTCTACAATAACAAGTTGTGCTTGTGTGATTTATTTTGACATAAAAAGGTTTTTCCATTTCAAAATACCTTTGACTAATTTTAATTTGAGGATACATCTCTAAAAATTTGGTGAAAAATTATGTTTGAGTCATATCCAAAAAATTCTTTAGATGCAACTCATGGTTTTGATAATGAATTATCCTCCTTACATCTCTTTGATTGGGATATACCCTTGTGTTATTTTTTAAAAATTCTTCAATTAGGGATCTCAGGTCTTGAAAATTTGGTTTACCTTTCTATGGGAGTCTACTAGAGAATGCCCATAATTCATTGATATTTGGGTCCTCCACTCTTTCACACCGTTTGACAGCTCTCATTAGAGTTTTTTACTTATTTTTAATGTTTGACATATATTTCTAATGAGGCAAATATTTATTTGTTTGATTGCTTACTATTGTTATGTAATGACATGTCGAGTGACATTACTATCTTTGGTACATGAAGTGGAACCCACACTCTCATATGCACTCATTAGATTATTTACAATAGATTTTCACTTGAAGCATCCAATATTCTAAGACCAAGAACCTTCATAATGGACCCAAATTTTAGATTTCTCATCATTTCAATAAATAGTTTACATCTTCTAGGTTCATTTGACTTCTCAAAAAATAATCTCCATATCTTATTGCCATATCTTCAACAACTATGCTTAGGAATCTTATCAAACATCAATTTCAAAATATTATCATCAATATCAACAAAAGAAACTTAATATTTTTATGTCAAGTTCTAGGAGGTGTTCCTCAAGGGTAAAGTTGCCTCAACATTAGGAACTTATTCAATGCTGAATTGATATGGGATAGATGGTGGACCTTCAACTTGAGATGGAAAAGATGATGCACCTATAAGATGAGATGGAAAAGATGGTGTACCTTCAACTTGAGATGTGAAATATTGTGTGCCTCCAACATGAGATGTGAAAGATGATGTACATTCTACTTGAGATTGGAAATATGACGTGCATTCAACTTGAGATGTAAAAGATGTCGTACCTTCAACTTGCTATGTGAAACATTAAGTTCCTCCAACTTTAGGATTCAATTTCCTCATTGGAAGAAGGTTTTGCATTTATTGCCTTTGTGCCACCAACTCCTTTTCTCTCTTAGCTTGAGTGGATGTTTCATGTTCATCTTCAATTGGAAATTATGTTGTCGTCTTCTATGGTGTTCAATTTCTTTCTTTCATGAAGTAGCCTCATTCTTTCTTTTTGAATTTTCTTCTACACACTCATACAGTGTTAGAGTCTTTTGTATTTTCCTTGGCATGATGAAGAATTATATATGTATCATGAATAAGAAATAGAGATTAGTTCCATCATGGTCCAATAGAGAAAATAATCTCGTACACAAATCTCAAAGTAATCATTTAAAACTACCTTCAAAACAACTTTTGGCACCTTTTAAAAATCATTGAAATCACTTATACTTAAATTGTCACATGCTAAAACACATAAAATCTATGGGATAGTCATAATAACTAATTATTAAAGTGAATAAATCATTATAAAATTAATATTTTTTTAGTTTCCTATGGTAGTCCAACTGAAACATAGAGAGGTGGTGTTCTTAGGGCACAAAATTATAGAAAATGAAGGAAATAGGGTTGTCATAGGTCAATTTACCAAGTTTATTAATCAATTAAAGATAGATTAATCATGTCTTGATTTCATGGGTGTTCTAAGTACGTGTAATTAAAGATAGATTAATCACTATGTATGTATGGATGAATCTAAAGAAGCACATGAAGAAGGGTTCATAGATGTAAATGAGAATTTATCAAATACATACATGGATGAAGTAGCTAGGTCAGAATCCAAGAATCATAGCCCTAATTAAATTTGTTGGAGAGATCAATGTTCATGAAACTCACACCTCAATCATTCATGCCTAATTGTAGAAATAGTTTGTGGCTTAACAAAGGTATGAAAAAAAGAAATAGGACTAGGCTTAGTGTGAGATGAGAAAGATGTTGAATCATAAGCATTATTCCACGTACTTTAAACATAAGACGGTTCATCCATAAACATATAAGATATAAGTACATTATGTGTATTTTTCAAAGTAGATGTGTCATAAGTTGAAGCATATAGAAAGGTACTCTAAAACATAGAATACAACATAGTTAAACACACTAATATCATTCTCCACATTAGAAGTATGTAGTTTATAATGATCATGGATAATTAAAGTATACGTATTTCCTCTAATGTGTGTATAAGGTATAGGTATATCACTAGTGATAGAAGAAAGACGACTGACATAAGTCTTAGAAATATATGATAGTCATTAGAAATACACAAATTCTAATCAATACATTTATTGCTAGGAATGGTAAGATAGATACCATATAAACTATGTTGACAAGGTGACATGCATAAAATGTAGATAGAAAAAGAGAATGTAGCTTAAACTTTGGGAGTCTATTTCACCAATTACCCAATTATGTATTCTTCATTTTTACTTCAAACGCCTTCAAAATTAGAACTTTTTCCAACTTCTTTCATATTCAATGTTTGTAAAAATTATGAAAATAATGATTCTATATTATCAAATTAAAACAAAAAAAATGATAATTAGCATTCCAACACTAAAACATGAAAATATTAGTTCATAGAATCAAATATTTCATCTAAAAACATATAATTTGTTTCTTCTACATTGAAAAACAAAGGTGGTGGAATATACAAACAATGATTGATATATCCTCAACACCATGAAAAGTGTTTATTTGTCAGATGATGTACAAAATGCAAAAAAAAAAAAAGAGCATGTGGGTCCTAAATCATGGGCATCCTATGCCCTTTTAATGTTTTTATGTCTCCTTAAAATGTGAGCACATTATAATGTGCTTTCATTATAACAAGCATGTATAATTCCAATAGGAAGACATGGGGAGAGTTAGAGAGTGAGAGAAAAGGGGGAGGGAGGGAAGGAGGGAGACACACACACAAATAAATATAGATGAAGATGTAGAGAGAGAGAGGTAGGTAGGTAGAAGTAGAAAGAAAAAGAGTGATAGAGAGAGACATAGGGAGGGAGCGAGGGAGAGGTAGTGAGGAGAAAGAGGTAGAGAGGTGAGGTAGAGAGAAGAAGAGAGGGAGAGAGAATGGGAGGCAAAGAGGGTGGAAAGATAGACAAGTAGGTATACCCTCAACCATGCATCATGAACTCTAAACCCTAGGCCCTAAACCCTAAACCCTAAGCCTTAAACCCTAAACCTTAAGCCCTAAACTCTAAACAATATACGCTAAGGCCTATACCTTAGGCTCTAAACCCTAAATCCTAAAACATAACATTAGCAATTTTTAACACTAAAACCTTAAAAATTAAAATTAATCCTTAAAACCTCAATGTTGAACCCTCCATCATAAACCCTAAACCATAAGCCCTAAGCCCTAAACACTATTTTCCAAACACTAAAACCTAAAAAGATAAATTTAATCTTTGAACCCTCCATCATAAACCCTAAACCATAGGCCCTAAACCTTAAACCCTAGGCACAAACCATAAACCATGAATAATTTAGAGAGAGGGAGAGAAAGAGAGATAGAGATGAATAAAGGAAGAGAGGGAGCAATTGAGAGAGGGAGATGTAGTGAGGAGAGAGATACAAGAGGTAGAGACAAAGACAAAGATAGAGGGTAGGAGGTAGAAAGGGGAGGGATGTAGAGATGTGAGAGAGATAGAAGAAAGGGAGATATAGGGGTAGGGAGGGAATTAAGGAGAGGTAGAGAGATAAGGAGGGAAGGAGGGATAGGTAGAGAGGGGAGAGAGAGGTAGGTGTCACCCTTAACCCTTCATCATCAATCATAAACCCTACACCTTAAACCATAAACACTATATATGATAAACCCTAAATCCTATGCCCTAAACCCTAGACCATGAATAATTTTGATATCTTGATGAAAAGTTATGGCACATAGAAAAAATTACCCAATTAGGGCCTCAAGAGAAAAAATTTGGCCCCTAGGGACTAGCACTCAACCCTCAATATGATCATCGGGCTTGGTTGGTAGAAAAGAATATAGTTGTTTGAAGCAGTAGTGTCACTCAGGCAAGGGAAAAGCCCAGTTGGTGGCTCCCACACGCCACTTGTAGGAGCTTAGAACTTGTGCTAGGTAGAAATCCCAAGGATTGGAATTGTCCACATAGGCAAATAAAAATCCAGTAACCAAATATTTTAAAAAAAATAATAAAAAACTTTCCTTTGTATGACCCAACAATAATGATGTGACATGTATGATTGACCAAGCACCCAATGATGCAAAGCCCATATACATACTATACCATTCGTAGAATATTCCATTGAATATGTCATTTTTCTGCAACTTTACAATGATGCCAGCAATTGTACTGACAATATGGATTGGTATTGTATAATATAATGCTAATGAGCAGAAAAAACCTTTGAGGGCTCAAGACAAAAATCTCTAATTTCAACAATTTTCAATCTTAAAGTTTTTGGGCCTTTTGGATATGATGGAAAGGTTTTTTTTTGGCTCAAAGTGCTCCAAAATATCAACTACCTCCTAGATCTAGCAACCACCTCCCTATTAGTGTAAATAGTTCCTCTATCCATCTAGTTAGGACATCACCTTTCTATGATTGACCTATTGACAATCATAGCTTAAGTTTACTTAGATTTGTCTCACTTCATAGCATTGAGGCATGTGTCCTCGTCACTTGAGACACCTATTGACACTTGCTCACAGACTTGTCAAGTGAGCTCACAAGTGTCCCATCTTTGGAGGGCTAGTCAGTAGTTAAATCCTACCTTCCTACCTCATCTACCTTTCCTATATATACATGGCTTTCTTATTGTATTATACACTCTTCATTTATATGAAAGAACTCCTATTGTGCTTATCGTTTCACTTGTGGAAGGTTATCAATTCACACTTTTTGATCTTGGCATTCTACAACATGGTATCAAAGCCATGAGAGCACATTATTTCCCGCTTCAAGGTGACTCATGCACATAGCCCCATCAATGGAGCGTCGTGGAGCCAAACAGTTCTAAAAGACCTGAGAAATGAAAATACCTTTTGTTTCATCAATTTCAATAATTTTAATTTTTTTAATTTTTTTTTGTCCACTATGCCTATCATATGGAAAAGTTGAAAAAATAATTTTTTTTAGTGAGGGCCAATCTACCCTCTACCCATTTGCTAATTTGGATCGATATTTGCAATTTACATGATTCTGGTATATTCCTCGGTTGCTGGTTTCCATAGTTGCAGGGTATGTGGCATCTTTTTTCCGATTGAAATTAGCTTTGTTTTGCAAAGATCCAAGGTTTTTCAAGGGGAAACCAATTGTTTGCATCTATGAAGGCAGTTTATTTGTCTCTTTTGGCAATTCCTTGACCTCTAATTCATACACCTCTACCTGGTAGTCTTCAAATCCTACCATTCTCGTTTGTGACATTGTGATCAACATCTTTTTTTGCCTTCACATGTCTCTTCCATATCTTCCATGTGATCACATCCATCAGTAGGTTACGCCAATCATTTACCCGCTTTACATCTACAATATCAAAGACTGACGAGTTCTGCAATCTGCCCTCATGAATTCCAACTGTGATGGCTTTTCTATGAAGCTTCAAGTTTTTTTTGTGGTATTTTACATGTTTTGAGAGAGGCGTTCTCGATCATATCTCATAGGGTCTACAATAAATCTCATGTGGTCTACATCTCCATCGTCACTGTCACGACCTCCTAGTTTCCGTAAATTTCTAACACATGGCCCTCATTTTTCTCTTGTGGATGGGCGTTCGATCTTCTGCCTAGGGCACACCATCATGACCCTTCTCAGCTCCCATCGCATCCCCCTATCTTCTTCAACAAGGATTATACCTAGGAGGTGCCATACATTTGATTTTGAAATCGATTGGAGTCACAATTTCAAAGTATTACTATTTTGACATGCACCCGCAGTCATTATCCTCACGCGACCTTCATCTTTGTTTATGGCTTGAATTCCTTTGTTCAAGTGTAGCATTCTAATCTCTATGTATTCCTCAACAACATGATATCCGTCCCCAGTGTTCCACGGGGTTTCAGGGACGTGGACAGGGGACAATAGGGACGCGTTTCGGGGATGTGGGGACGGGGCCTAAGTTTGGGGGCAGCAGTGGCAGGGTACTAAAATACATATAGTATTTGAAAAAATAGTTATAAAAAGATGTATAAGTATAAGAATTATACATCTTGGAGACAACTAGGAGTCCCCTAGACATCTTGCGGACACCCCAACGTACTCAAAGTCCTAGTGGTGTCTTGGAGATAGTGACACTAGTGGTGGGATGGTGGCATTAGTGGTGGGCTGGTGGGGGAACGTCCCCCCTGTTGGCCCACAATTGTTGTTGCACCAAAAGATTGACCTTTTAATGCCCAATACAACTGCCAGAGTTAACAAATCCATGGGAGGTGGTTAGTCCATGTCACGAATCCCAAGGGGAGCGCTGACCATCTACCAACAAACTCCCACTCAGCGTTACCCGAGGGGATTCGAACCCGACACCTTTGGCTCTGATACCAATTTTTGGCCCACAGTTGTTGTTGCACCAAAAGATCGACCTTTTAATGCCTGATACAATTACCAGAGTTAACGGATCCATGAGAGGTAGTTAGTCCATGTCACAAATCACGAGGGGAGCGCTTACCATCTGCCAACACCCCCAAGTCTCCAAGTCTCTAAGACATCCTCGTCTAGAGAACGCGGGGTTTTTGGGGGGATGCATCCCCATGGAACACTGTCCCTCACAAATCGGCCTATCAACAATGGTGACTGGAGTAGTTTTTGACTAGGTATTTATGGCTCAAGTTAAGTAGCAACTAGCTGGTTTGCATGGAGATCCTCAACTGATACACCTACACCCTCCAAACACCATATCAATTGAAATACCTATAGGTTCCAAGTATAGTTTTTTTGTTATCCAGTATAAACTCAAGTGTTTTTATTAAAATAGGACAATTCATTGTAAATATTGCCTCTCTAGGAAAACACAATCAATTTACTTATTGTGCATGGTTGAGGGTACTATCAAATACCCGTCATCAATAACTTTAGGGTATAGACATTAAAATTGTGTTAACCATCACAATAAAAATTTTAAATTATATTGTAATAGTGACACTATATTTACACAATGCTGACCACTAACAGTTAAACTTAATCATTTTGTGAAACATAAAGTACTTGTAAAGGGGTGTTTTTTTTCATTTTGGCATAACTTTCAGATGGGAAGTCTATTTTTCGATTGTAAATAGTTTTTGGAAAGTTCTTTCCAAGCCAAACAAAGTAGTGTCAAGACATATAAATTGTATTTTTTCAATATGTTTTTAACCTCTAAAATTAGTGTAATTTATGCAATTTTCAACGAGGCATAACTTTCATCCCGTTTGTCAAAAATTGACAAAAAAATAAATTAAATTCATCATAATTTCACAAGGATTCTAGAATTTTAGTCAAATTTAAGTTTTGAAAATCCCATTTTCACTACTTGTAAAAGTATATGTGAGTTATAAATGAAAAAATTGGCTTCCAAACTTAACCAAAACTTGTAAACCTTGTCTTGCATCTTTGTGAAAGGGCCAACACACATATATAATACAATTTTGGGGGTCTGGTAAGGTACAATTCAAGTTCCTTGTGGTGTGTGTTGTTGAACACATCGGTGTACTAAGAGGGGGGCGGTGAATCAGTACTTAATCAAATTCTTTCCATTCATCAACAATTAACCAGATAAACCACAACAAGTAGAAGACATAAGCATGCAACAATAACGCAAGATTTATGTGGAAAACCCTACAAGGGAAAAACCATAGTGAGCAAGATGCTTGGATCTACTCTCCAAATCTAGCCTCACAAATAAAAAAACAAATTTTACAATAAGTTTTATGGTCTTTAACCAAAGGAAGTTTAAAACTCCCTACTCAATATAACACTTATAATAGAGGTTTACAACCTCAACATACAACTGGAATATTGCAACACTTATGTTACCTTTGTCTCACGTCCTTTGGTAAACTCACACATACAACTTCTTCAATAAGCTTTGCTACGTACGACTCACCGCCTTCAGCACACATTTTCATTTATATTCACACATGTTTTTTGTAGTTTCATATACACACATTGTTGAACTGTCTGAACTAATCTTTACCACAATTTATTATCAAAAGAGATTCTATAGATTCTTATTTGCACATTGTCTGCTCAAAACATTCGCAACACACTCATACACTTTCTCAAAAGATTTGATATTTTATTTATACTCTCTGTAAGCTTCAAAAGGTTTCTCCTTGTTGACTACAAACATACAATATGAGATATACAATGGTCACAACAAGTCAACTCCAAAAACATTTGTAGAAGAAGGGAATCTCATGTAGTTCAAGTTGAAAGATATTCAAGACACATTCAAAATTAGTGCACACATCCAAACACTAGGCATAAGCAACACATGTCAAGTCGTCCCAGCAAGCATGTAAATTTTCATGCATCAACTCCAGACCAAAGGCAGTACTGGAGAGATCAAGTAACTTTGTGCAAATCACTCCAACATAATGATATGGCTTGTAAAAACATCTTTCTACACTCCTTTTGTTATTCCAAATCATTCCATCTAGCGCAAACACTTCATACCCAAAAACATTGATTTTAGACATATTGTTGTACAACCCGAAGGATCACATATCATCTTGTCGATCATTTAGAGAGCACAATGAGACCCCACCATGCATCCCATAACCTCTTTACACAAGTATGAGCAAGTACTTGCTGCCACAGGTCATTTGAACACCCAACAAACCAACCTACCAGGTTGTTGGAACATAGACAACACACTATTATCTACTAAAACATCGGTAGTGCACCAAATCATATGAAAATTTAACTGAGTGGACACACAACCTTCAGAAGCATAAATCCAAAACTACAAAGAAAAAAAATTTGATGTGGTGAAGTGCAGAGACATTATGTTCTTCCTTGGTCAACACTCTTGGGAACCTAACTTATTCTTATTTTGTTAATACTGCAGAGCATTGTGGTAACACTTATGCATAGAAACTTAGAACATGCATACCTCACAGCTGTGTAGAGCTACCCATCAAACTGCAAGACCAAATCTTCATCTATGGAGAAATGTGGAGCATTTGATAGAGCTCCTATGGTGCAAGTCTTGTGCCTTAGACAGTTTGGAGACTTATCAACTGAAACATTTTGACATCCAACCATGAACTTCAAATGATAATGTACAATTGTGTACCAATGACAAAATTATATCATTTTGACATCCAACCATGAACTTTAGAGGATGAGACAACAATATATATCTTCAACACATTCAACATACAAGTGCATGTAGTAGCAACATAGGTTGACACCAATGACAACACACTCTCTACACATTTTCCAACATGTGCATCATGGATCCAAAAATTGACTTGTTAACACCACATAATTTCCACACATGGATTTAGTCAAAGTATAACAACTTCAATCTAAGGGTTTATGGAAAATGATCAATGGACAACAAATGTAGTTTATTAGAGATTTTGAATAGTTTACTTATCAGAACAAGTTAGATGAGGCAATGAGCATCATTATGTTGAAATAATGGATGTTGAATCATCCAATGAAGTTGCGCACACTTCAAAGGATCTTTTCCAAGAAGAAATTCAACCACACGGAAAGTGTTGCAACTAAGGGCATTCAAATGGAGATTAGTATTGATATCTAGAATATGATTACAAATGTAAAAATTCCTTGAATATATAGGCATGAGAGAGATGCAAGATGCAATATGATGTTGCCATGTGTCATAATCTAACAACATGTGACAACATGTGGACCCTACCTAGGAAATGATAAAAGATTGAGATAAGTTCTAGAAAAGACAACTCATCTTCTAGAAGGAATCTTATCTCCTACAAACATGGAAAAGGGAATTACCCCATTCTTAATGATATCCTAATGATGCAACCTAGGACTTAATTAATTAAATGAAATACCTAAGTTAACTTATGCTAGTGTAATAAATAATTAATTACACTAACACATTGGTCTCCATATTTTTGATAACTTTTAATTCAAGATTTCATAATATACAACTCCTAAGAAAATGTGGGACAAGTTTAAAAACATATTTGGTACAGTTGATGATTTTAAAATTATACAATTGGATGTTGAATTAACAACATTGTCTCCTAATTCATTTCCATCTATTGAAGATCTCTTTGGTACAGTTGATGAGTTCAAAATTATACAATTGGATGTTGAATTAACAATATTGTCTCCTGATTCATTTCCATCTATTGAAGATTTCTTGGTATAGTTTAAGTATTTGCTTTCTCAACTTAAGGGTTGTGATAAAACAAAAATAGACAAGGAATTTGTCTTCTTGGTTTTGTCAAAACTAAAAGATCCTTATCAAATATTTTGTTCTTTCTACTCTATAATGGATGCTCTTGGAACAACAGATGTAATGCATTATTTTGAGCAGTTTTGTGATAGACTCACACGAGAAAGATCTAAGTTAATCTCTATGGATGTTATCACCTCTTCAAAAAATCAACCATTAGTTTCTTAATCATCTAAGGGAAATAAATAAAATAAGGATCAAGCTAAGACTCCATCGGATTCATCTCTCTCATCAAAAGGGAAAACTTCTAAATAGAAGCCCAAATGTACTTATTGCAAGATACTAGGGAATGGAGAACAACATTGTTATAAAAAGGATATTAATGACTTGAAGAATCCTCTTTAACAAAATTAAATTCAATTGCTTATATCTGTGACAAGTGGCTCTTCATTTTCATCATCCACATCATCTGCATATTCAGGAAAGGATAATAATAAGGGTATGGCACTCATTGCTTTTGCAAATAACACATCACACAAGTGGCTTCTTTATTATGAGGCATCACACCACATGGTAGCATCCAAGGAATTGTTTTCTACATTTGAGCCTTTTTCATTCCCATCAATATTGATGGTGAATAGCACCTATGCCAGCTCTTGGAAAAGGATCTATTGAAATTGGAGAAGGAACATTTGATGATGTACTTTATCTACCTTCTTAACCCAATAATCTCCTTTTCATTTATCAAATTACACCTAGTGGCATAGGAAAAATAATAAATTTCACACCTCATTATGTGATCAGCAAAGATTTGTAGAGTGGAGACATCATTGCCATAGGTCATTTTTATCATGATTCTAAATTGTATTCCTTTTCTTCCTTTGGTTCTACTGACTTTGATGATGGTTTAAGTATAGATTTCACTAATACCTTCAACATATATAAGGAGATACAATTTGGTTATTTGACTCTTTGGGTTCTATCCTCCTCATTGGTTCCTTCACCTTACATTGATATTGCATCTCCTTTATATTCTACTTCTTCAATATTGACTGCTCCTACATTATTAGTTTCTCATGATTCAGAATAGTAGGATATTCATAGTTGTGTTTCCACTATAGTTGATTGGGATGATTACTTACATGGCATATCAAACTTGTTTATTGAATCCCATTTTACAAATTTGGAAGGCGCCTTTGATTGTAGCCCTATCAACGATGTTGTCAACCCATCTACATCTTTGGTTTTTATTCTACATCAGCCTTCACATGGAGCATTTGAGCAGCTTTCATATATTTCACTAGTGTCTTTGGATCTTGTGTATCATTTAGAGACTTCCATTCTTCTCACACGGGAAGATTTCATGCATCTATCTGTATTTCATCTTCTTCCATGATGAAGAAATGTTGTTTAACATTCAAGGATCATATTTTGCATTCATCTTTGAGTGTCACTCAGCACTACATGTGTTATGATCTTATGGAGGGATCCATAGTCTCTCTCTTTCTCTCCTATGAGGGGATTTTTTCTTGTACTTATGTGACAAAAGTAGTAATTGGTATTTCATCACAAATCTATCTTCTTCACTTGTATATTTTATTGCATTTGCATCATTTCTCTTTTGGAGAGGGGATTTTATTTCCCACTGGTATTTTCTCCTTTACTCCACCTTATGATATATTTGTACATGAGTACCTAACATGGACTAGTAGTCAGGACTCATCATTAGTGCATACATTACTCCCTAAGTTGCACTTAAGTGGGGGTGTTTGTGTAAATAGTGTACTTATCCATCTAATTAGTATATCACCTTTCTATGATTGACCTATTCACACTCATAGCTTAAGTTTACTTAGGTTTCTTATGTTTTTATCTCACTTCATAGAATTTTTAAATGTGTCCTCATCACTTGAGACATCTATTGACACTTACTCACACACTTTTCAAGTGAGCTCACAAGTGTCCCATCTTTGGAGGGTTAGTCTGTAGTTCAATCCTACCTTCCTACCTCATCTACCTTGTCTATATATGCAAGGATTTCTAATTTTATTATACACTCTTCATTTATATGATAGGCATCCTATTGTGCTTGTCATTTCACTTATGGAAGGTTATCAATTCACGTTTTCTAATCTTGGCATTATCCAACACTCCCAACTTTAAACCCTTGTAGATATGGCCTCACAGGTCCAATTTGGATGAAAGGAAAGGAAAACACAACTTTCTTTGACTCCCTGAACTCAATGGTGAGATCATATTTGCACCAATATGCTTCAAAATCAACCTGCAATAGAAACACACAAAGAGGAAACCCCCAAATATGATTTTTTTTTCAAGTCATTTTGATTCTCTAGATCATCATATGGTGCAAGAGAAGATTATACTCAACTTTACTAAAATCCACCAAGAACTCTCATCTGGAAATATCTCTACCCTCATATTTGAGAAGTGATTTGCATGGCCATGGCTTTGATACCATGTAGGAGTTGAAGATTAGCTCAACACTCAAGACCACTTGTAAATATAATAAAAACCTTCCATGAGAGAGTATGAAAGAAATAGGCTTACTTGATATTAAGATCTATGAGATATATATTACAAAGTGTACAACAACCTTGCTACCATAGTTGCTACCAACGCCACATTTTGTAGAATTTCTATCATAGTTGCTACCATAGCCACATTTTGTAGAAGGGTTTCAATCCCATTAATATAAATGAAGGCTTTTGAAGTTTTATCTTGTTTTTGAATTTGATTTATAAATTTGGGTATATCTGTGAATATAAAATCATAATTAAATCTAGTACAACTAGTTCCTACATAACTTATTTTAAGCTACTATATCTTTTCATTCTAGAACCTGATTTGAGATATTAGGGTTTACCATTATTTATATAAATATAAGGTGAAATTCCTAAGCTTGCTAGAGTCTAGTAGGAATTGATTAGAGCTTTCCCTCTTAGAGTTAAAGAATGTAGTCTAAAGCATAATATTGAGTTATTAATGTTTTGTACAAACTGATGAGTCCAATTAATGGCTCAATTTTGATGGGGTTTGTTGTATATTTTTTGTTGTTATTATAGACTTTGGCACCTGGTTGTTGACACTTTCCATGTTATTTCCTTAGAACCATAAACCTTGGGCATAAACTTATCCTAGTGATTTTTAATGACATTAACATGTTATGTGAATTATCTATGTTAATTTTATGTGGTTGAATGGATGTTACTTTAAGGTAATTATAGATATGCAATTGTTTGTGTGTGCTAATGATACATGACCATTTGTTGGCCGATTGCTAAGGAAGTCAAAAAGATAATCATTAAGAGGTCAATGGAGGGAAATTCCTAGTTCAAATAAAAGATTGTAACTACCTTTTAAATGGTCATGTTTGTTAGTTAAGAAAATCTAGGGAGTGTGTTGTGCTAGATTCTTGTTGGGTCTAGTCTGCTTTGACCAAATTTGGTGCATGCATAACTTCCTCCCTCTCTTTTCTATGCTTTCAATAAATGGCATCCTCCTATTTTGATGGAGTCAACTGACTAGGTAGTTAGGGTTAATTAGAAGTTTTTCCTCTATAAATAATGGTTAGATGCCCCTTTTCATAAGCTTGGATATTCTGAGATTGTACTTGCATTTTCCAGTTTTAGTAATACAGTCATATTACTGATATGTTGTAATCATGCTTTCAAGGAATAAAATGATATTCTGATTTGCTACATCTGAGTTAACTTAAGGAAGACTCACTCAAGGGGGCCCACTTGGTGAGAATTCCACCTAGTTAGTTTAAAATTTATTTTTTTGTTCAGTAATTAGTTTCAGTTTCAGTAGTTGTTTGTTCTTGCAGCCACTGGAATTATGTTTTGTAACTATTCCTGTAGCCAAGGTAGATAGAGTAGTTTCATGTCTGTTTGTTGAGATTTCTATTTATATCATCCATTTCCAGTCTAGTTGTTAATGCTTAGTGTAGTTATTGATTCATGTTCAGTGCTTATGTTGATTTATTTTCTAGCATTTTATTTCTAGTACTGTTTCTTTTCTAGTTTATGGATGACTGCAATGGAGTCTTAGTACACATACAGTGCTAACCCATTTCAAGTTTACGTCCCTGGGTTGACAATTAAATGCACCTTCATGATGAGTAAGATAGCTACTTAGTGCAGATGTCTAATCTCTAAGTTTTCTGTATGAATCAGATATACTGCATGTTGAACTTTTATACAATCAAGCAATATAACAAGTAGGTATTATCTACTTAGATAAATCAAAATATAAAACCCCCATTAGGGATTCTAGACGATGAAACCCTTCCAACAAGTACTACCCCGAAACAAAGTAGAATAGTAGAAAAGGAAAAGAACAGGATCATTGAGGTTATGGTAAAAAAAATTGATATGCTATTCAATATGTTGGCATAAATTCTTTACAAAATGGACAATAATATGAACATGACTAGGTACTAGAATTATGAGGAAAGAACTTTAGAATCTAGCAATCATAATGCCACTCCCAGCTTCACTTACAAGATTGTTCTAGTTTCACCAACTAGGCCTTCAATCCTATGTTCCTCCATAGGGAAGAAGAGGTGAATAAAAAGGTTCTTGGGGCTTAAGTTAAAATCCCAATTATAGATGACATTGTGGTGTTCTATGCAAAGTGGCAAGTCCTAGAGGAGATTCCAACTAAAATGTATCTTAACAACTTTATAAACTTGATGTAGAGACCTAAAAAAGACTAATGTATTTTCATCTTATCATTTCATCATTATCCTTATCATTTCTTCTATCTATGTTAATTACATAAATTTTAATTATTAAATTAAACTAATATTAGTCTATTTTCATTTATAACAATTAAATATTTTTTAATTATTTAATTATCTTAATCTTTTTTATCATATCTACATTGATTAAATAATTTTAATTATTTAATTAATTCATCACTTATCATTTCTCCTCCAATATTAAATTAAAATCAAATTCAAACTAAAAAAATTCTCTATAATATATTATATTATATAATATATTTTATATTTAAAATAATAAATCTCTTTTATACATCTTTGTTGCAATGTCGAAATCTTCCGATTTGTGGAACCCTCCCATGCGCAAGGTCTCCAAGTTTGCATTCGATCATGTTTGTGCAGATGTCTCCTCTCTAGATAATAAAGCTTGGGGCATGGATCGCGTTGTTCATGAAGGGCTCAACCTGGGAGATCTTTAAGACAAAGTGCCCTAAAATTGCTCTGTTTTCTTCAACATTGCAGCCCAAGTCGAGCCCTAAATTGCCTCCTCCAGACTTGACACTTAGAGCATCTGACTCAAATATGTTGAATGTTGTGGCTCTGACTGCTAGGGCCTATAATGGTGAACCTGCATGAAAGGAGAATGGGTGCGAGGAGGGGCGGAGAACCTATCTTCAAGCTATTATCAATTTCAATGGACATCGATGCCATCTGGAAGTGTTGGGGAGGAAGAATGTGGGAGTTTTGGGTGATAATGTTGTTCCCACTTCACAAAATGGGCTTGGATTCACAAATAATTTTGGAAAAGATGTATGGGTGGTTCTAGGGAAGGAATATCCCACACCACATTTGATAATCATAATCTACACGAGATAGGAGTCCCCTCACGGGAGGATATTAGGCCCCTCAAATGTGTAGATATCTCCCCTATTGTGTGCCTTGGTGAGGATATCTATAGCGTGGTGATGGAGAATGAAGAATATTTTTCAATGCACAGTTTGATTGGGAAATTCAGGGGGAACTGGCCTAGTCGAGGTTCCCTACATCAATGGATCACAGATACTTGTTGCCCCCTCTTGGTGGGGGATGTCGAAATTTATCCATGCGCGAGGGGTTTCTTTGTGGTTGCATTCGATGATATCAGAGACAAGAATGTAGTTCTATATGGTCACCAATGGAGCTATGAACATCATTTTCTTATGTGAAACCATGGCATCCATCTTTCAATCCCACTAGTGAGTCCTTTGATGTTGCTCCAATCTGGGTAAGGTTCCCAAATCTTCCTCTGCAGTTTTGCTTTGACTCTTGTTTCAAATCCATTGGCAATGTGCTAGGGAAATTTCTAGGGTTGGATGAGGGCTCATCAAATTACCTGCACACTACCTATGCCCATATTCTAGTGGATTTAGACATATCTAAAATCTTCCTACAAATATCTCTTTAAAAATGGTAGGGGGTGTTGGAACCAACCTTTAGACTATGAGCGTTTACCCTTCTGATGTCACAGATGCTTCAATACAAGCCACATCGCTGCCCATTGTGCAAAGCAAAGGGCTGAGAGCCAAGCCACTTGGTGGAAAGATGTCTTACCACAACACTATGCAGTTGAAAAGATAGATCCAAGTCGAGATGGGGAAACTGATAGCAACGCCTCAACCATGGGGGACTATAGGAAGAATGCTACACCAAGCAAAACACAACCACACATGACAACCAATAATGGCTCTCCACCTGGGGAGAAATCTACCCCAATACAAGGCAACAGACTATAGAAAGGTAATAATGTAGACTCAGTGGGCTCAGCCAAATCCTCTCCAAAGGTTTGAGATAGTCTTAAGACGGATAAAACCTCTAAAACAAACATGGTGGGGGTAGGTGTTTCTAAGGGTTCAAAAATAATGGCTCCAGAGGAACGTCAAATAATGAAAGAAGAAAAGGTCACATGTGGTGGATTGCTAGAGGATTCATGGACAGAGGTGAAAAAGAAAAAGAAGAATATCGAGGTGAAATCTCTCCCAATCCAAACTAAAAATGGGCTAAGGGATTGAATAGATTTTTTTTAGGGGTTCTGAAGGAAAATTTTCACAATGTAACTTTTTTGATGATCAATAAAAAGGGTGTTTCCCCTTAGCTGCTATTTACCTATAAAAAAAAACTCTATAATTAAATAATTTTCATAAATTATTTAATTAGCTAAAACTCCTTTATTAAATAAATTAAATAAGTTATTTAAATTTTATTTTTCTAAAATAAATAAATTAATATTTATTTATTTCTCCAACTATAATTTTTTATTTAATTCTTCTAACTTTCTCTCCATCAAATTCAAATTTAGGTCTTACCCTATCTTGAATTTTCCTATCCATTGATTTTGAAAATTAATCTCCACCATTGATCAAATATCAAGTGAAGCATATAAATAAGAATATTTCATTTCATTCAAACCCCCTAGCACTCTCATGACCAAATCCTAGCACTCTTGTTATCCAGCACTCATATGGTCAAAATTACTCTATCATTTTAATCATTATCAAGCATTTATCATTATCATTGTCAAGCATAGGTATCATTAATCTTTGAGAAATTTTCATTATCATATCATATCATTATTTTTCTTTCATAGTTTGTTACTTTGAAGAGCAACCACCAATGGAGCCAATCAAGATATTTTCTATGATGACTTTTCTTGTTATCTAAATTCTATATTCTAAGCTAATATCTTGAACTTCATTGAGTGATTGTGAAAGTGTGAGTTTGTATTTTGAATATATTTTGATTGCACTTTGTCATTCACATTTTCATCATCCACACTTGAATATGTTAAGAATAGTCCTAGGCCTTAACCAAGGCCATTAACTACCCCAAGAGATATGCAACATGTTCTAGGAAATTTGATGCTAACCACCTTTGATAGATCCAACAAATGCACAACTTGTGCATGGGTACAAAAATTGGAGATATACTTATATTTCATACCCATGACTAAGAAGGAGGCCATAAAATTTTCTAAATTGTACCTTGAGGGTATTGTACATGAATGGTGGTACCATCGGTTGGGCATTAAAGGCCATAACTCCATCAATTCATACAATGAGTTGTGATTTTTCATAATTGAAAGGTTTAATGGGAAGGATCCTAAGGTACACTTAAAGGAGCTAGATTAAGTAAAGAAATTTGGTTTAGTGGAGAATTATGTGACAATTTTAGAAACAAACTATGATGGTGCTTGTTTCAAAGAAAAGGTTAATAATATTTTTCATTGAAAGACTTATTGAAGCTCTCAAGGGTTTGGTAAGATCCTTTGAACTACCTTCTCTCCAAGAGACAATCAAGAGGTATTAGGTTCTAAAAAATACCTTCCCTCCAAAGAAAATTCTTTGTAAGAATGTTCAATGACCCAAAGGTTGCTCTTCAAAGTAAAATTGGACACAATAAATGAATTGAGAGGAAAGAAATGATCTCTTGCTAGGAGCCCTAGCCACTAGGACATAGATGCCTTAGTAAAGGGAAATTGCACTACATTGAGGTTGTCTCTAAATATGAGTTAGGGGTTGAGGAACCTAAACCATAAAGTGAGAAAGAAGAGCTAGGATTAAATTTCAAAGCAAAAGAAGATAAATCAAAAGAACAAGATTGAAATTTAGGAAGCACACTAGCTAAGTTTCCAGTTACTCTAAGATAGAACCCTTTTTGAATTTGAGGATTCTTGAATACATAAAGAATCACAATTCTAATTAACACTAGTTCCACACAAAAATTCATAGATGAAGGTTTGCAAGCCAAAAAGGACTCAAAAATGGAAGACTTTGAGGACTTCAATGTAATGGTTTCTAATGGTTTTTCCATCAAATGCACCTAAAATATCTCCCAATTGAACTTGAATTTAGGAGAGTATGATTTGAAGGATGAATTTTATGTGGTTGACATTAGAGACATGGAGATAGTTTTAGGTATTTGGTGGTTACATTCATTGGAAGAGATGGCGAAAAACTTCCAAACCATGGAATTAAGATTACAATCAGAAGGATAGGAAACAATTCTCCAAGGGATGACTAATGTAGTTCCTAACATTGTATCCACAAAGATGAAGGAGAGATTTTCCATTCATGGACAAGCAGATTGGTTGATACAATACAAAGTATTCACATGTAGTTCTCCTAAGAACAAGAAGGCATGCCCTACAAATTTTTTAAAGACTTTGGACAAGCACAACAAAGTATTTAGCAATATTCCTTCAAGGATCCCACCTGACAAGGGCTTTGAGCATATTATTAAGTTGGAGGAAAGAGCAAAGCTTGTCATCACCACACCTTGTCACCACCCTCAAATGCATAAGGAAATAGAAAGAGAAATTAAGGAACTTTTGGACAATGGACACATTCATCCTAGTTTGATCCCTTTTGCCTCCTCCATATTCCTTGCTAAAAATATGGCACAATGAGAATGTGCATTGATTACACAGTTCTAAATAAGAAGACTATCAAAAATAGATACATGATCACCAAGATCAATGAATTGATAAATGAACTCTATGGAGGTATATTTCTCAAAAATAAACCTTAGAACAAGTTACCATTAGATATAAATTTGAAAGTAAGACATCCATAACACAACCTTTGTTAGATACATAGGACAACTCAAAGGGGGGATGAATCAGTTGTACATTAAAACATTCAATCCCTCATTAACTTTCAAACCCTTAGAAAACTTTAAACCCTCATTAAGCATTAGTAGAATGTAAACATGAGAGAGAGCAATGCAAACATAAATATACACAAGAGAACACTAGATTTATGTGGAAAACCCTAAGTAGGGAAAAACAATGGTGAGGATTAGCTCACATATCTATGAATAAAAATACCGAATACAATTAGGCTCATTGCCCAAAAGAAAGAAGAATAGAAGAAAATGTTATAGAGAGATTCACTATCTCAAAGCAATAGAAAGATCCACCACTACAACTTTTCACCATCCACAACCTTTGGCTCACTGCCTCCAGCAACTTCAACCACACTGAACATGTAGACACCTTCTATTCATTACATCTAGAGTCATTGGAATTTAAGCTCCCACTCAGATCACCGCACTTGATCACATTTTCATCATTACACACCTTACATTTATACCATCCATGACCTAAACAATATTAATTAGGTCGGCCTTAATGAAACGTATACACCCCAAATGTGCAACACTAAATAGGTTGGCACCAAACACTTACGCAATGGAAAGAAGTGAAGGAATACCATGAAAAGGGTTAACTAGGACCCAAATCTACATCACCATGCTTCCATAAACAATAAACATCCTCTACAATTAGTGCTAGCACACCAAGTCGTCCAAACCTGCACTAACACTAACAAGCAAACACATACACGCCTCTCCAAGTTCATAAACAACATGCAGACCATACAAAAACACCATACAACATACTACACTGCAACACTAACGCAACCACCTAAAGAAAAAAATATTACTTTCATCTTGCTTGTCAGGATGCACTACCATTGAACTCCAACATAAGAAGTGAACTTGCAGAGCAACTCAACACCAGAAACTCTAAGGGAAGATAAATACAAATAATATAAGCATGTTCTTAAATCTACAAGGCAAGAAACCAAAACACGGAGAAATGTGGAGCAATTCCATTTCTCTCATACAACTTTCTTCACAAGCAAAAACTTTGTCAAACATAACTTCTATTGCCGCATTATCTAGAACCTAAAACTCTAGATATAACACCTATCAACACCTATAATCATCACATTCAAACCGCACAATCATATCCTCAATCATGAAGAAATGTGAATCACAACACTGAACACTCCTTTGTCACACTACACTCTTTTATTCAAATTTTATCAAAATCACTTGGAAACCAAGTGAACCAGTTGCATCAACAACACCAATGCAACATATCTACAACATCTACAACAACAACAATCTCCCCATCTACAATACTAGCAATCTCCAATAATCTCCATACTATTGACATCAATGACCAACTATTGACACTGATGACAACACTTACAACATAGTTGCAACAATCTCCCCCTTTGACATTGATGGCAACACCACCTCTAAAAAACTAACAACCAAAATAATTCTCTATTAAGTAGCACTCCCCCTTACTGGGGTACACTTCACTCTCTCCCTTTACCTTTTTTCTTCAGACACCATTCTCTCCCCCTTTCTTGAGGATTTCTTCAAATATTACTCTCCTATGTTTTTCAAATCATACTCTCCCCCTTTGACAACACTTCTCTTTAGGTAGCACTAGCAAGAAACTACTCTCTCTCCACTACTCTTCTCTATACAATTCACACTACTGCACACACTACACTGTCTTTTTCTTACTCACTTAGGGACCCAAGATATGCTCCCCTTGACTGCACCAAAGAAAAACACACCACCACCTACTCCCCCTAAGAGGTAGCCTTCATTAGTCTAGGACCAAAAGTGTATCTTAAAATACTTCCTAGACAGATGCATCACTTATGCATCTAGTTGAAAGAAGGATGGTCCATAACCCCTAACTTTTGTCAGAGATACTCAAATGTATCTTTAGGAAGAACCATTTGTAAAAATATCTAGAACTTGATCCTTTGTAGGCACATACTTGAGCTTCACCTCATTCTCCATAATTTTTTCTCTTAGAAAGTAATACCAAATAAAGATATGTTTTATTCTTGAATGCATTACAAGGTTCTTTGAAATATTGATAGCACTTGTATTATCACACAAGATAGAAATAGGTTCATCATATAATACTCTGATATCCTTGATTGTCTGCTTCATCCATAACAACTGTGTACAAAATGATGTTGCAATATATTTTGCCTCTGCAATAGATAATATCACTTAATCCTCCTTCTTACTCAACCAAGAAACCAACCTACTTCCAAGAATGAAAGCACCTCCACTTGTACTTCTTCTATCATTTGTACAACTTGCCCAATCTACATCTATATATGCACTCAAAGAGAAATCAATATCCCTAGGATACCATAAATCAAAGTCTAGAGTTCCCTTCAAATATCTAATTATCCTTTTAACTGTTGCAACATGTGACTCTCTAGGATCTTCTTGAAATATTACCACAAGACATATTGCATGTATGATATCTAGTTGTAAAGTAGGGGGACTAACCACACCAAGGCTCTAGATCATGAAGAGCCAAGAGCGGAGTGCTGCCCTAACTTACCTCAAGCTAAGTGGGTGTTTAGGTCAAGGATAGAGAATGAAGAGCACTCTCAAGTGCTTATGTCACTCTATAGATTTGAAAGCTTGAACAGGACTAGACGAGCCATTTTTTGGAATCCAAATCGTACCTCAGACAGCTCTTTATCCAAGGACAATAGCGTGGGTCAAGGACAATAGAGCGATGCACTAGCGTCTCTCTAGGGCTCTAGCATCCATACAGCCATAAAGTGAAAATTACAACGTAGAGTTGGGAAAAACCTACTAACAACTTAGTCAATGAGATTTAACGAACTAAAAAAAATAACAAAATACAATAAATGATTATAGAGATGATAAAGGAGATAGAGAAAATAAGGGTGACGAAGTCCAACTCATAGAGAGTCTAGTTCGCCAGCAAGCTCCACGAACACATACACCTACACACAACTAAGAGAGGAAAAATGTTGGGGTTGTATAGGAGTTTGCCTCAGTCAAACCCCCGCTTTGGTGTTTCCACCTCCACGGAAAGCCAGGAAAGCCATGAGATAGTAAATGTGATAAAGAGAACAATAGAAAGGATACTGTTACCTATTTTTCACTCCAGCCTCAAACAGGTAGAGCTGAATGAAGTTCAACTATTATAGGTACAGGAAATTTTCATATTTTGCTGATTGAGTGTTCATTGATCATCATTGAGATCATCTTACATATGTGTCATAAGTTTATTGTGCAAATGTTTAAAACAGAAAATTAAGAAAATTTGCATAATGATACTTTTATTCATTTTGTGAAATGTTGAATCTCGCACAAGCCATGAGAGTAACTGAGTTTGTTTCTAAAAATCAAGAGATGAATACAAAATTTAAATACACAAGCTACACTGCTGAAAATAACATAAGCGTAAAAAAGAGAAGCAATTCATCATTGCCTATAATGATGAATCACTTCGTTGGTGCTTCTAGCCATTGTGCCTCCAAGCAGTTGCAGCCTCGCTTCATCGCTCCGTGTACCTACAAAATCATTAAGGAAATGGTATTAGAGTTATACTCTAAGCAATGGTGAATTACTTTCTGCCTTACGCCTATGCTACAGACAAGAATGTAATTTGCATTAAACCGAGCATTCATATAATTGCAAAAAATCAGAGAAGAGGGAATGTAAATCAATGGAAGCTTTCAACTTCTTATATTTTGCTGACATGTTTGTTTCAATGTGCAGGAACAGGTTTATCATGTTCGAGTTCATTTCATCAGATATGTGGAGTAAAACGGGCTCCCACAAGGGTTGAGCCCGACATATCAGGTTTTTTTCAATTATAGAGCAAGAAAGGACTACTGTACTATAATATCAAATGATAAAAGTAGTCTAAATCAGCATGAGAGAACTGATTGAGCAATTATCTTTTGCTCACAAATCAAAGGAACAGTAAAGTAGCATGGCAGTTGAGTATTGATTACATTTATCAGCTCTCGTTTTAGCTCTGTCTCTCATTCGCATTCACATTTTGATGAGACATTGAGCTCCTTTTCATTAAAGGATAAACAGAGCATTCAACATTTTATTTTATTTCTTACAACTTCAAGTGCATGCACAGTTTACAAAAGGCTCAAGATAACAATTTAACTTCAACATTACGAGCAGAATTCTCATGTTTAGCAAAGAATAATGAATGGAAGGAAGCAATTAAACTGGTTCATACATAGAATAGAGTAAGTGAAAGTATTACATTCATGAACAAGAATGTTGTCCCATAAGCTACAATGATACATATAGCGGGAGCAAAGCATCAGAAGACATCACAATGCGTACTAGAGGTTACTGGCATATTTTGAGATAATGACTATAGATCATAATTGAACAGTGGGAGATCAGAAAAAATGCAAAGAATTTGGAGCAGCAAAAGAGGTGGTTACTTCTTTTTATCATTCTAGAAGTGTTTCTTACAAAGATAGTCAAAGAAATTATGCTTCGTAGCAGTCAGAAATAAAAGATAACATACAGAAAATCCATTTTTATTGTTTTAAAAGAACACAATATTATGACTGTCTCAGCTCAGAAAAGCGGTTTTTCAGCTTTCAAATGCAAGCTAGGTACAGGGTTCAAGTTCAAACATCCAGGAAACGTCAGAAGCACACAAATTTCATAATGCCCAGATGGAGGGATATTCAGCTCAGTAACAATATTTATCAGCCAAGGCATATGTCATATATTCGTGCTAAAATCTTATAGAGAGCACAAAGGATTTGGGTTTTGGGTTTTTATTCATGTCCATGAAAACCATTTAAGCATAAAGGAAAAATCATTGAAGATATTGAGCACGAGGAGTTTTGGTTTATACTCAGATCCAGAAGTTAAGCCCGTGGCCTGAAGGAGATTTTTCGCATATACCCAGATGAGAGTTCGAACTGGGAAATACATTTTCTTTGCTATCATGAATATTTGAAGCTTCAAATACAGAAAATACAGAAGCCAAACATTATTTACAGTTCCTTTCAGGGTTATCAATAACAAAAAATATTTCAATCTCAGCTTTCTGGAGTAAGAGTTTTTGATAGAGTTTCATTTCATTCTATTGAGAAGAATATCAAAGAATATACATCAATATTCTCAAAGAAAATAAAATACTTGAGCTCAAATTTCATGTAGTAGCCATAGAGATGGAAATAAATGAACACGCACTTACCCATAAAGGTTGCAGTATAGTTTTCCAAGGAAGCAAGAGTTCAAGCTGGGTTTTTTTGCAGTGGTCGGCCTCAGAACAGATAGCAGAGATCAGAAATTTTTCATGCAATGGCGGCCAGAAATTGCTTAAATACCATCATAATACCTTCAAGATATTTACAAAAGAGTTCGTCTTAGAGAGAATCAATAGATCTCAGCCAAAAGACAGTAAAATATGCTCAGATTTCGAGCTCGAACATGAAGTTTTTCCTCAGAAAACCCTAACCAGCCGCGGCCAGCTTCTTTGAGAAGTTTCTCTCCAAACAAGTCAAGAGAAATGATAATGAGTTTAGGGTTTGTTAGCTCTTTTTGTTCAATTTTCCCTAAAGTCAACATGGAAGGTTAATTATTGCCTTTGACATAATAATTTTGAATTATTATATGAGGACGGCTTTGTCAAATATTCCAAAAGATGTGCTAATGATATGGTCGAATATGATTGAGTTAATGTGGTCAGCCACTTCTATCAATAAAATGTGGGAATATTTAGAAAATATGCCAAGTATGTATGTATGGTCGTGGGCTTTTCAGTTAAGTTTTTTATTACATTAATATCTGTTATGTGCATTGATCAATAACAGCTAAATTTATTAAATGATTAAATTATAGATCATTTAATTATTTTAGTCACAAATGCAAATAAAAGATATTATAATAGGCAAAGTTAACTGAAGTGAGAGATATTTTTATCATGCACATGATAATAGAGTTGGAGTTTCAATTCCCATGGGCAGATTGATACAAAATGAGGTAGTTTTGCATGCTTTAAGCCACTTTTTCAGGGAGTTGTAGTTCAGTTGGAATAGTGCATGTATCAGTTATGACTTGGCAGTGAGTTTGAGCTTGTTTGGACTTATTTTTGCATGGTTTTGGGCCTCCTTTTTAGAGATATTTTCTTCTGCTCAGATTTGGCTTTGGAATTATCACCCTTTCTTGGAGTTGGACTTTCAGTTCTTTTTGCATGCCTTTTGGAAAGGTTTTTTGTATATATTGAAAAACTTAACTGTTTTTCAAGCTAGTTCTTGTTTTCTACCTTTGCCTTCAGCAAAGAAGATCATCTTGTAACTCAACTTTCAGATTAATATAGCAGTGCTTTTTACAGGTTCAAAGTGTGTAATTACAGAAGATTCCTTTGAGTTTCAGTACTTTAGAGTTTTCCTTCTAGATTTCGAGCATCGATTTTGTGAAGAATTTGACCGAAGAATTACTGTGTTTCAATTCTGAAACCTCTAATTTTTTTTGTCTTTTTCACATATTTGTATGCAATTTAGTTTAAGTTCACTGGTTATGCACTGTGCTTATTAATTGGTTAATAAATTTTGTCGTGAAAACCTCGTTTTCCCTCAATATTGCATTAGATCAAAGCCTCTGATTAAATCATTCAAGTTATTAAATTATTGAATCTAGTTGTGCAAATTAGAGTTTTGAGAAGTTTATTGTGAGTCATAATTACAAGTCATTGTCATTTAGGTGCAATCCCCTCTCATAGCTTTAGAATTTCAATTCAAGCAAGCTTTCTATCTCTTTCCCAGCCAAGTCAGTCAGTTTTTAGGAAGTTTTCATCAGGGAACCAGCCCTCTTTGGAGATTGATTCTCAGTTTTAGGCAACCCACAGGCCTGAGAATCATTCCATGTTTCAACAGATTGTTGAATTTAACTATTCAAGCGTTTGGGTGCAATCTGATTGACAACAGTTTTTGGCACGCCCGGTGGGACTCTGAATCACTTTTTAGAGCAAAGTTTTATAGTTCAAGCTGCTCTTTGGTATATACAGCATTTTATTCCAGCCTTTCAGAGGATTATTTTCATATACCTGGCAACTCCGTTTCTCAATTTTTAGCAGATCAAGTGCACACAACTTATGAGAAAAATTCAGACACGAATTTCTTCTTCGTTTGAGTACTTGCATCTATCTTCGCCAAAGAGAATAGGGAGGACAGCCAAGCGAACATCTGGTAAATCTACAAGAAAACGATCATTTTCTCTTATTCAAAGGGTAGAACCAATATTTTATACATCAAAAAGAAGAGGCAGATCGTTAACAAGGCAGCCAAGTTCTTTCTCAGCTTCACCAAGTTACAGAGTACCGGTTCAGCCTGTACCAATTATACAAGCAACAAATTTCAGAATAGTAGCAGTTCCGATGGCAGCTAGAGCACATGCTTTTGTTCCGTTTGATGGGGGCAGCCCATTAGATCTAGCTCTGCATGATGATATACCAGTAGCAGCACTCAAAATTTTGCCTTTCTTCACTGGTGAAGATCAGACTACGCCAATTGAGCATATTAGAGACGTAGCCTCATTATGTGGAGTTCACCATGTGACTCAAGAGAATGTGGCCTTGAGATTGTTAGTAGCATCATTCAAGGGTAAAGCATCTCAATGGTTTCGTGGCTTACCAGTTCGTAGCGTCCCGACATGGGATGACTTAGGAGACAAGCTGATGAAGCAATTTTTAGATAAGTCTGATCATTTATCTCTAGTTGAACAAATGACTATTAAGAGAGCACCACAAGAACAAATGATGGACTTTAATTTCAGATTCCAAAGGACATGGGATCAAATTTCAGCAACGGTAAGGCCCACTCCTGACCACGCTTTTTTGTATTTTCTTAGATCGTTGCATAGTGATATTGCCTTAATGATATAGTCAATGGGTGGGTTAACCTTACCAGTAGCATATGACATTGCCATTAGAGCTGAAAATTGCCTCATACAAGCTAGTAAACTTTCCCCATGACCCCCTATGCCAATTTTCCCTGAGGTACAGCCATATATGCCCATTCATGTACCTCCAATAGCCGCTATACTTGTTGTTCTAGCCTTAGGTTTCCAAGCAGTAGTACAAAATAATGTTGTTCCAGTAAATTCTGATTTGCAAGGTCTAAAAGATACCCAATAGCAGCTAATGAATGACCAACAGCAAATGGCCAAGTTACTTCAAATTGTGAGTAACAATTTGGTAAGTCTTAAAAACCAGCAAGGTCAAAATTTTAGGCCTAATTAGTCATCCTTTCAAGCAAATAGGCCTGCCTATCAAGCTGATTACCAGGGACATAAGAGGAATTTTAACTTTAGGCCTAATCAACCATTTAACCCAATTGCTGCTAGCTCCTCAAAAGAGCTGATGCCAATACATAACAACTTAGCGCAGGATTATGTTTGGTGTTATTCCTGCAATTAGCCTCATAATCAAGCTACTTGCATGAACAAGGTGATTAATCAAGCACTCATGGTGCAAAATAGTTATGTTGCTCCTAAGCAAACAAATAAGGAGGATAGTAATCAACAGGGTGAACAAACGCAGCAAACTGACCTTGACATTGCCATGATGAACTGGCAAGGAAGTGAGTTTTGCGGAGTTAATCATGCGCAAGGTCAAAATCAGTCAGCCACTTCTATTGCAGCCAATACAAGGGCCAAAAAGAGAGCATTTGACCTTAGATAGCAAGATGTCCCTGATAAACAACAAGCAGAAAGAGACAAACAGCCTACTGTTCACCAGAAAAATCAAGATTTTACAGCCCAACAGGGGCAGGTTCAGCCTTCAACAGCTCAGAATGTTCATGTTTTAATGAGACAGCAAGTTGGACCGTCAAAGGAGCAGTCCAAAGTTCAATTTCAGCCTCAAGCAGCTCAAGCGGACGTTGCTGTTCAAAAGGTACAGTCAAAGGTTGGTGCTTCTTCTTTCAATATCGTTGAGCATATGAAAAAAACAACTGTTGGCATCACCATGATAGATGCATTACGCTTGCCTGAACAAAAGCAAAACTTGCAGGAGGCATTGGCTAAAATATCAATTTCTGACGAAGCGAATACAGAACAGTCAAGAGTTCTTGAGAATGGTTCAGATCAAAAGCAATGACAGCCAACTAAAGAGATAAAACCACTCCCTTTTTATGTCAATTTGATAATTGGTGAGAATATAGTACATAACTGCATGATCGACAGTGGAGCAAGCAGCTCAATCATGCCCAAGCAGCTGGTAGACAAGTTAGGTCTCGAGTATGAACCTTTGTCAAAAGGGGTAGTTCAATTAGACGGTACAGCTATTAAGTCTGTAAGAGTTATCAAAAATCTGCCCCTTACATTGCATGCCTGTCCAAATTTTCAAATACCACAGGACATTTATGTTAATGATCTCCCTCCTTACTTTGCCATTTGCTTATCTAGAGATTTCACTGCAAAGTTAGGTGGTTATTTGTCATCAGACTGGTCTCACATGTTTTTCAGAACCAGATACGGTACCAGAGTTACCATTAAATCAGAACCATTAGCTAAAGACCATATTGAACCTTATGTTCCGAACCCCATAAACGCAAACCTAGCTTTCCATGATCAGGAGGATCAATCTATGACTCTCAACCCCACTGTACCTATAGAAGGCATACCAGACATAAATCTAGATGAGTGGGTAGCTGAGAATCACGAGGTTGATCTGTTCAATCTCATAGATGGAGTAGGTTTGGGCGTTTATATGATTCGAGAACCTGATGTAGTTATTCCAAATCTAGTCAAGGAAGAAAAATAGCAAGTACAGCAGTTTGAACAGCTTTGGAAGCTTTATTTTGACGGTTCTAGGAGTAAAATTGGTGTTGGTGGAGGAGTTGTTCTAATTTCACCTGAAGGAGACAGGTATTATTCAGCGTTTAGATTTGCTTTCAGTTGTTCTAAAAATGTTGTTGAATATGAAGCATTAATATATGGCTTAGAATGGGCCAGAAAAAGGAAGATTAAGTGCTTGTAGGTGTTTGGTGATTCAGAATTAATAGCAAATCAAGTCAGAAATCTGAATTTAACAAAGAATGACTTGCTGAAATTGTACAAACATCGTGTTTGGGACCTAATTGAGGAGTTTGATGTATTTAATCTACAATCAGTGCCCAGACTTCAGAATAAGCAAGCTGATAAACTTGCTGCTCTAGGGTCACAGTATGATATCCCAACTGAAATTCATAATGTAGAGGTACAACAATACGTGAAGGTAGTTGTTAGACCTTCAGTACCTGATAATAACATAAGTTGGTAGATTTTTGATAGTGATGAAAAAATATGCCATTTTCTGATGGAGGAGGCAGAGTTTTCTGTTGGAAACCAGCGCAAGTTTGATCAGCAATATGGTGATCAAATCATGCAGTTAAAATCTAATAAGCTGCCGAAAGGTTTGGTGACTCTTGAGTCAATTTTCAACACTGATGACCAGGTTAGGAAAGACAAATCTGGTATCACAGTGAAGCAAGAACATTATGAACAGATAGAAATATTCAAAGACAAGCTCCTTAAGCTTGGGAAGATCTGCACAAAGGAGGAGCAGCAAGCATTCATCTTGCTTTGTCAAGAATTCAGCGATATATTCGCTTGGCAGTATGGAGATTTGAAGGGTTTCAATCCTGAATTAGCTCAGCATACAATTGAGCTCGAACCAAATGCAAAACTGGTAAGACAGAAGCAGAGGCCTCTAAACCCGAAGTTAGAATAACTGATGAAAACAGAATTAAACAAGTTGATCGAAGGTAGCATAATATTTCCAATCAAGCACACTTCTTGGGTGTCAAATTTGGTGCCTGTCAGGAAGAAAAGTGGAGAGATAAGGTTGTGCATTGATTTTTGTGATCTAAACAGAGCTTCACTCAAAGATCACTACCCGCTGCCTTCAATGGAACAAATATTGCAAGTTGTTTCAGGATCAGAAAGGTTTTCATTGCTGGATGGGTATTCAGGTTACAATCAAATTTTGGTTAAGGAAGAAGATCAGTATAAGACAGCCTTTACCACCAAGTGGGGTACGATGGCTTACAGAAAGATGTCATTTGGATTGTCAAACACAGAAGCCACCTTTCAGAGAGCAATGGATATGGCTCTCCAAGGTTTGATTAACAAATTTGTTCTTGTTTACCTGGATGATGTTACTATTTTTTCACGTAATGCTGATGATCATTTCAGTCATCTTAGATAATTTTTGAGAGGTGCAGAGAATATGGAATCTCCTTGAATCTAAAGAAGAGTATTTTTGTTGTACATGAAGGTAAGCTTCTGGGTTATATCATTTCAAAAGATGGCATTTCTATTGACCCATAACGTATTACAGCCATACTGGCCTTACCGCTGCCCGCTCACAAAAAGGGTTTGCAGAGCTTCCTGGGCAGAATTAACTTTGTGAGGAGGTTCATTCTGAATGTTGCAGTGTTATTACAGCCATTGACAGCCATGCTGAAGAAAAATATTCAATTCAGGTAGTCAAAAGAGGGAAAGAGCAGTTTTGAACAGATTAAGGAGGCACTTGCAGCAGCCCCTACTCTTATAAATCCTGATTTTGAAAAGGATTTCATACTATACGCATTCGAAGGAGTGGATACCATCTCCGCAATGCTCTATCAGTAAAATAATGAAAGTATGGAACAGCCCATAGCTTTTTTCAGTCAAGTCTTGCATAACTATGAAACGAGATATTCATTTGTTGAGAGGCATGTACTTGCTGTAGTAAGAAGTCTGAAGAAATTCAGACATATGCTGTCTAATAATAAGATAAATCTACTGGTAGCTCACCCAATAGTCAAAGAATTTCTGCTGAATAAAGATATTAATGACAAGCGAGCAAGCTGGATAACCAAAGTCATGGAGTATGACATCAGCATAAAAGTTACCAAGCTTGTTCGAGGTAAAGGATTGTGTGAACAGCTTGTAGAAAATGAAGAAAATAGCAGTGAAGAAGTTACTACAGTTCTGAAAAATGAAGATGAATCTGTTGTTTCAGCTGTTTTAGCTAATTGGATTCATCAAATGGTCCATTATTTGTATACTGGAGATTGCCCAGAAGGTATGGATAAATCTAAACGAAGGTATTATAGATTGCAGGCAATTCCTTATGCAGTGATAAATGATGTTTTGTATAAAAAGGACTTCAATGGAGTATTCCTCAGATGTATTTACCCAGATCAGATTGAAAGAATTCTGGAGGAATTCCATGATGGACCTACTGAAGGTCAATTTGCACCTCGTACTACAGCTTTGAAGATTATGAGAGAAGGCTATTATTGGCCAGATCTTTTCAAAGATGCACATACTTATGTCAGAAAATGTGCTAAGTGTTCACTTTTTGTAGGAAAACAGAAGTTAGCAGCCCTGCCCCTGAATCCAATTCAGGTTGAGTAGCCATTCGGGAAGTGGGGACTTGACTTTATCGGTCCTATTAACCCACCATCAAGTGCAGGTCACAAGTGGATCTTGACAGCAACAGATTACTTCACGAAATGGAAAGAAGCAGTTTCTCTAAAAGATTCAAATGAAACTTCAGTCCTAAATTTTTATCAAGACATTGTTTCCAATTTTGGTACACCCGAGTCCATTATTTCAGATAATGCTTTAGCTTTTGTTGGCTTAAGAGTTTCAGATTGGTCAGTAAAGAATAATGTTTATCTGAACACTTCGTCCAATTATTACCCTCAAGGTAATGGACAAGCTGCATCAACAAATAAGAATCTAATTAAGATCATCAAGAAGACAATTGAAGATAATCAGAGGTCATGGCATGACAAGCTTAAATTAGCCCTTTGGGCTGATAGAATTACACCAAAACGGTCAACAAGTTTTTCACCGTATTTTTTGGTTTATGGTAAGGAGGCCAAGCTGCCTATATCAATAGAATTCCCAACTTTGAGCTACATAAAGGAACTGGAGTTGATTGAAGAGGAGCCAATGCAAGTTAGGCTTGCTGAGTTAACAGAGTTGGACGAGACCAGGAAAGAAGCTTTAAGAAAGCTTTAGATTCATCATTCTCAGATGAAAAAGACATTCAACAGAAAAGCAGTTGCACGAATCTTCAATGAAGGTGACTTAGTTTTCAAATGGGATGAGTTGAAGAGCAGGCCTGGAAAACATTCTAAGTTTGATGCCATGTGGGATGGCCCGTATATTATAACAACAAGAAAAGAACATAATGCTTTCCAACTCTCAAAGCTGGATGGTGAGGTATTACCAATCCCTGTCAACGGGATTCATTTGAAGCACTGTTATTAAGCTTCAGGCTTATTGCTGTACATAGTAGAATTATTTTTAAATTTTAGTATGCTTTCAATAAGTGCCTGCTGGCACATTTCATTTCAGCTTAATCTAGTTTTCAATAAGTGCAGTTGCTGCACCTGGTTTTTCACATTCTGTCATAAACAAAATTTCAGTAGTTTTTTTCAAGTTTGCATTTTTGAAGCTGAGTTATAGTTTTCTGAATTAAAACAAAACAAGAGAAGGACTCCATGCCTAATGAATATGCTAGGAAAATGGTCTATTGTGTTTAGCAAGCAAACACTCCGCAGAGGTTGCCAATTTGTTACCTATTTTTCACTCCAAGCTCAAACAGGTAGAGCTGAATGAAGTTCGACTATTATAGGTACAGGAAATTTTCATATTTTGCTGATTGAGTTTTCATTGATCATCATTGAGATCATCTTACATATGTGTCATAATTTTATTGTGCAAATGTTTAAAACAGAAAATTAAGAAAATTTGCATAATGATACTTTTATTCATTTTGTGAAATGTTGAATCTCGCACAAGCCGCGAGAGTAACTGAGTTTGTTTCTGACAATCAAGAGATGAATACAAAATTTAAATACACAAGCTACACTGCTGAAAATAACATAAGCGTAAAAAAGAGAAGCAATTCATCATTGCCTGTAATGATGAATCACTTTGTTGGTGCTTCTAGCCGTTGTGCCTCCAAGCAGTTGCAGTCTCGCTTCATCGCTTCGTGTACCTACAAAATCATTAAGGAAATGGTATTAGAGTTATACTCTAAGCAATGGTGAATTACTTTATGCCTTACGCCTATGCTATAGACAGGAATGTAATTTGCATTAAACCGAGCATTCATCAGATAATTGCAAAAAATTAGAGAAGAGGGAATGTAAATCAATGGAAGCTTTCAGCTTCTTATATTTTGCTGACATGTTTGTTTCAATGTGCAGGAACAGGTTTATCATGTTCGAGTTCATTTCATCAGATATGTGGAGTAAAACAGGCTCCCACAAGGGTTGAGCCTGGCATATCAGGTTTTTTTCAATTATAGAGCAAGAAAGGACTACTGTACTATAATATCAAATGATAAAAGCAGTCTAAATCAGCATGAGAGAACTGATTGAGCAATTATCTTTTGCTCACAAATCAAAGGAACAGTAAAGTAGCATGGCAGTTGAGTATTGATTACATTTATCAGCTCTCGTTTTAGCTCTGTCTCTCATTCGCATTCACATTTTGATGAGACATTGAGCTCCTTTTCATTAAAGGATAAACAGAGCATTCAACATTTTATTTTATTTCTTACAACTTCAAGTGCATGCACAGTTTACAAAAGGCTCAAGATAACAATTTAACTTCAACATTACGAGCAGAATTCTCATGTTTAGCAAAGAATAATGAATGGAAGGAAGCAATTAAACTGGTTCATACATAGAATAGAGTAAGTGAAAGTATTACATTCATGAACAAGAATGTTGTCCCATAAGCTACAATGATACATATAGCGGGAGCAAAGCATCAGAAGACATCACAATGCGTACTAGAGGTTACTGGCATATTTTGAGATAATGACTATAGATCATAATTGAACAGTGGGAGATCAGAAAAAATGCAAAGAATTTGGAGCAGCAAAAGAGGTGGTTACTTCTTTTTATCATTCTAGAAGTGTTTCTTACAAAGATAGTCAAAGAAATTATGCTTCGTAGCAGTCAGAAATAAAAGATAACATACAGAAAATCCATTTTTATTGTTTTAAAAGAACACAATATTATGACTGTCTCAGCTCAGAAAAGCGGTTTTTCAGCTTTCAAATGCAAGCTAGGTACAGGGTTCAAGTTCAAACATCCAGGAAACGTCAGAAGCACACAAATTTCATAATGCCCAGATGGAGGGATATTCAGCTCAGTAACAATATTTATCAGCCAAGGCATATGTCATATATTCGTGCTAAAATCTTATAGAGAGCACAAAGGATTTGGGTTTTGGGTTTTTATTCATGTCCATGAAAACCATTTAAGCATAAAGGAAAAATCATTGAAGATATTGAGCACGAGGAGTTTTGGTTTATACTCAAATCCAGAAGTCAAGCCCGTGGCCTGAAGGAGATTTTTCACATATACCCAGATGAGAGTTCGAACTGGGAAATACATTTTCTTTGCTATCATGAATATTTGAAGCTTCAAATACAGAAAATACAAAATCTAAACATTATTTACAGTGCCTTTCAGGGTTATCAATAACAAAAAATGTTTCAATCTCAGCTTTCTGGAGTAAGAGTTTTTGATAGAGTTTCATTTCATTCTATTGAGAAGAATATCAAAGAATATACATCAATATTCTCAAAGAAAATAAAATACTTGAGCTCATATTTCATGTAGTAGCCATAGAGATGGAAATAAATGAACACGCACTTACCCATAAAGGTTGCAGTATAGTTTTCCAAGGAAGCAAGAGTTCAAGCTGGGTTTTTTGCAGTGGTCAGCCTCAGAACAGATAGCAGAGATCAGAAATTTTTCATGCAATGGCGGCCAGAAATTGCTTAAATACCATCATAATACCTTCAAGATATTTACAGAAGAGTTCGTCTTAGAGAGAATCAATAGATCTCAGCCAAAAGACAGTAAAATATGCTTAGATTTCGAGCTCAAACATGAAGTTTTTCCTCAGAAAACCCTAACCAGCCGCGGCCAGCTTCTTTGAGAAGTTTCTCTCCAAACAAGTCAAGAGAAATGATAATGAGTTTAGGGTTTGTTAGCTCTTTTTGTTCATTTGCCCTAAAGTCAACATGGAAGGTTAATTATTGCCTTTGACATAATAATTTTGAATTATTATATGAGGACGGCTTTATCAAATATTCCAAAAGATGTGCTAATGATATGGTCGAATATGATTGAGTTAATGTGGTCAGCCACTTCTATCAATAAAATGTGGGAATATTTAGAAAATATACCAAGTATGTATGTATGGTCGTGGGCTTTTCAGTTAAGTTTTTTATTACATTAATATCTGTTATGTGCATTGATCAATAACAACTAAATTTATTAAATGATTAAATTATAGATCATTTAATTATTTTAGTCACAAATGCAAATAAAAGATATTATAATAGGAAAAGTTAACTGAAGTGAGAGATATTTTTATCATGCACATGATAATAGAGTTGGAGTTTCAGTTCCCATGGGCGGATTGATACAAAATGAGGTAGTTTTGCATGCTTTAAACCACTTTTTCAGGGAGTTGCAGTTCAGTTGGAATAGTGCATGTATCAGTTATGACTTGGCAGTGAGTTTGAGCTTGTTTGGACTTATTTTTGCATGGTTTTGGGCCTCCTTTTCAGAGATATTTTCTTCTGCTCGGATTTGGCTTTGGAATTATCACCCTTTCTTGGAGTTGGACTTTTAGTTCTTTTTGCATGCCTTTTGGAAAGGTTTTTTGTATATATTGAAAAACTTAACTGTTTTTCAAGCTAGTTCTTGTTTTCTACCTTTGCCTTTAGCAAAGAAGATCATCTTGTAACTCAGCTTTCAGATTAATATAGCAGTGCTTTTTACAGGTTCAAAGTGTGTAATTGTAGAAGATTCCTTTGAGTTTCAGTACTTTAGAGTTTGCCTTCTAGATTTCGAGCATCATTTTTTTGAAGAATTTGATCGAAGAATTACTGTGTTTTAGTTCTGAAACCTCTGATTTTTTCTGTCTTTTTCACATATTTGTATGCAATTTAGTTTAAGTTCACTGGTTATGCACTGTGCTTATTAATTGGTTAATAAATTTTGTCGTGAAAACCTCGTTTTCCCTCAATATTGCATTAGATCAAAGCCTCTGATTAAATCATTCAAGTGATTAAATTATTGAATCTTGTTGTGTAGATTAGAGTTTTGAGAAGTTTATTGTGAGTCATAATTACAAGTCATTATCATTTAGGTGCAATCACCTCTCATAGCTTTAGAATTTCAATTCAAGCATGCTTTCTATCTCTTTCCTAGCCAAGTCAGTTACTTTTTAGGAAGTTTTCATCAGGGAACCAGCCCTCTCTAGAGATTGATTCTCAGTTTTAGGCAACCCACAGGCCTAAGAATCATTCCATGTTTCAACAGATTGCTGAATTTAACTATTCAAGCGTTCGGGTGTAATCTGATTGACAACAGATACCGAACAAACATAACAATACAATGCTATGTAAACCAAATGACAATAGAAAAATGAAACAATATCACCTTCTCAATCAAGGTGCTCTCAAGAACGTAGAGGAGGCTATGAGCTTAGTAAGGTCTATGTTGTCACAACAGCAAAGAAGCAGTCCCTCAGGACACTAGGTTACAACTCCAATGGTGGAAAAAGTGCAGCAAGATGTGTGGAATATGAATTGTAATGCTCAAAAGATGCTCAAGAAATCAAGCTAGTTTGTAGAGGATTGTAGAAGAAGGAATGAATGTGAAATGGATGCATTTGAAGATCAAAATGAGAGGGAAAGATTCATTTTCAGGTCAGTTGGTCGACACAGAGGAATTACATTTCGTCCCCAATGAGGAGTGTAATGTCCCTGCGAACTCTAGAGGCAAGTATCTATCAGGGACGACAACGTGTTGCGTAGAAGTCTGCGCACTGCAATCACATCCCTGATAAAAATTCCCCCATGAACACAAAGGATAGGTTCCAAGTGGATGCATTACAGATGGGTGATGTGGAATTATCTAGTCGGGTTTTATTTTTCTAAAGTAGGGGTGTAAAAGGGGAATTTGCGAGAGGGGTGCAAATTCGCTCCTATACACTAGTCTAGTAGTATTTAGGTATAGCAGTCCACCAATCATTGATATGTACTTACTTTGATAAGCCTTAGGAGATGTATCATTTTTTATCAACTTACAACTAGTAACCATAGGGGTACACACTGGTTTAGAATCTTACATTCCAAACTTCAACATTTCATTGAAATACTTTGACTGTGAAATGAAAATAGCCTTTTTTTTATTGATTGATTTGTAATCTAAGGAAGAAATTCATCTCCCCACACATTGACATCTCAAACTCTTTTTGCATCCCATAAGCAAACCTCTTGCACATACCTTCATTTTCTCTAAAGACAATGTCATCCACATACACTCCACAATCAGGATTTGTTCTCCCTCAACCTTGAAGTAAAGGTTGCTATTTGCAGTACCTTTTCTAAATCCTTGTTGTAACAAGTACTTATCCAACCTTCAATACCAAGCTCTAGGAGCCTTTTTGAGTCCATACAATTCCTTCTTCAACCAATAGACCATATTAGCATCATCTGATAACTAAAATATTTTTGGTTGGTCAATGTACACCTCTACTTCTAACTCACCATTCAAGAATGCAGACTTGGCATCCATCTGATATACCTTGAAGTCTTTATTTATTGCAAAATCCAAAAACATTCTAATAGCTTCCATCCTTTCCACTGGAGAAAAAGTTTCTTTAAAATCTATTCCTTCCACTTGTGAGTAGCCCTTACACACAATTCTAGCCTTATTTTTGACAACTTTTCCATCCTCATTCAACTTGTTCCTAAAAACCCACTTAGTTCCTATCACATTCTTATTTGCAAGTCTTGGGACTAGTTCCCAAGTCGGATTCTTCTCAATATGTTTCAACTCATCTTTCATAGCCTTGATCCAATTCTCATCTTTGCGTGCCTTAGTTACAGTTTTAGGTTCTACCTCTAAAACTAAACAAAAGTTCACATGTTTCTCTGTCATAGTAGCTTTTCTCCTTGTCAGCACATCTTTTCTCTTATCTCGAATAATTTGATCTTCAGATTGATTCTTCTACAAATACTTAGGAGTCTTAGGCATCTTTTTTAGAGCTTCTTCTTCTTCAATTGTCATCCCTTTTTCTTTCTCTTCATATTTTTTTCTTCACTACAAGGGGGTTCATCAGATTCATATCCTTCTATCAGCATAGAACTTTGATGTGGTTCTTCAACCACTTTGACACTTGCACTTTCAACAATCTTCAACTTTTTATTATAGCACCGGTAAGCTTAGCTCTTTGTAGAGTATCCAAGTAAGATTCCTTCATTAGATCTTGCATCAAACTTTCCTAATTTTTCTTCATCTCTTATGATATAGCATTTACTTCCAAACACTTTGAAACATTTCACAGTAGGAGGTTTTTCATACCATCACTCATAGGGAGTCTTTGAACTGTTCACTATTCCTTGACCTCTAGTAAGTATGTACACTACAGTATGAATAACTTCTCTCCAATAGAAATTCGGTAGATTTGCTTCTTTCATCATAGTCCTCGTTGCTTCTTGAACTATTCTATTCTTCCTCTCCACAACTCCATTTTGCTAAGGAGCTCAAGGGGCTAATAACTATATCTTTATTCCATGATCTTCCTAAAATCAGTTAAACTCATTAGAGGTAAATTCACCACCTCTATTAGACCTTAAGCACTTGATTTTCAAATTCATTTCATTCTCAACCATAGACTTAAATGCTTTAAACTTATCTAGAGCTTCTGATTTTTCTTTAAGAAATGTCTCCCAAGTCATTCCAGAAGAACCATCAATCAAAAACATAAAATACCTATCACCATGAGAGCTTCTTATTCCAGTAGGTCCATATAGGTTTGTATGCACCAAATCCAAAGGACCTGTGATAGAATATTCTTTAGTCTTGAACCTCTTTTTTTTCTGCTTTTCAAACTGATATTCTTTGTAGATTGCATTGATAGGCTTTGTAATCTTTGGCAAATCTCTCATAGCATTAGTAGAACTGATCTTTGCTAGGCTATCACAATTGATGTGACCCATTCTTCTATTTCATAGCCAACTTTCATTGATTTGAGACATAAAGCACTTGGCACCACTACCTTTGAGATGATAAACATTACCTTTTGTCCTTGTCCCTGCAGCAACTAAAGTATCGAAGCTTCCTTTTATGATTTCACAACCATCATCCTAAAATACCAAATTGTATCCTTTGCTACACATATTTCCTACATTGAGAAGATTATGCCAGAGACCCTTGACATAAAGAACATCATTTTTTTTATGCTTTGAGCATCCACTATTAATTATCCAGTAATTTCTTTCCTCCCTTGCATGAAAAGTAGTCACCATAATTCCTTCAATGTTATGACCTATTTTCGGAGCACTTTCCTTCATACATCTTTCAGAATTAGTAGAATTAGTTACAACATTTAGATCCATGAACAAGCATTCATCACTATCTTCATCAGGATAGTCTGATTCCTCATCATGAGATACACCATTGTCTTTTTCAACATAATAACTCTTCTTGAAAAAATTTCCTTTATGATCCTTATTTTTGTCATTTGCAACTTTGATTGGACATTTAGAAGCATAATGACCTATCTTTCCACAATTGAAACATTTAAAGGGTAACTTACCTTTGTATTTACCAGTGCCCTTTTTTACTCTCCTTACAAAATTTGCTTCCACCTCATCAAGATCATCTAGATCTTATTCATTAACCTTCTCTTCCTTGTTGAATTTAAAGACATTTTCTTTCTTTGTAGCATCTTGTCCAAACTCTCACAATTCATAAGAAATTAAAGCACCAAATATCTGATCTCTAGAGTATTGATCTAAATTCTGAGCTTCCTCAATAGCAGGAACTTTAGAGCTATAATTTTTAGGAATCATTTTCAATACCTTTTTCACAACCTCGCTTTCTTCCAACTTACCACCAAGACCATTGATGGAATTAACAACTTCATCCACTCTAAGCATGTAGGTTGTAATGTCTTCATCTTTAGACATCCTCAGGGCTTCAAATTTGGCTTTGTAATTCTACATCTTCTCTCACTTGACCTTGTCGTCTCCTTCATAAATACTCTCCAACTTTTTCTATATCTATTTTATAGTTTTGAGGCTTATCACTTTCCCAAGTTTTGAATCAAAAATTCCACTTAATATAGAATTTCTTGCTTTGTCATTGTTCTCATAATCCTTGATTGCATCATCACTTTTCAGACCAGTAGCAGGCATAGTATACCCTTTTTCAACTAATTTCCAAACTCCAAACCCAAGAGAGACTAGAAAGGATTCCATCTTATCTTTTCAGTAAGCATAATTCATTCCATCGAACATAGGAGCTTTGACACCCTTCATGTGTGCCATCTAGATCTACCTCAAGCGATTAAGCTTTCACCAAGGAACCACAACTCTAATATCGATTAGTAGATGTACAGGGCAACTAAGAGGGGGGTGAATTAGGTGTACATTAAAACATCAAATCCCTCATTAACTTTCAAACCCTTATCAAACTTTAAACCCTCAATAAGCATTAGCATAATGTAAACATGTGAGATAGTAATGCAAACACAATTATACACAAGAGAAGACCAAATTTACATGGAAAACCCTAAGTAGGGAAAAACCACGGTGAGGATTAGCTCACATCTATATGAATAACAATGTTGAATAAAATTAGGCTCACTGACAAGGGCTCACTGCCTAGAAGTAAGACTAATAGAAGAAATTTTTATAGAGAGATTCACTATCTTAGAGAAACAAGAAAATCCACCACTGCAATTTTGCACCATCTGCAAGATTTGGCACACTACCTCTAGAACCTTCAAGCACACTGAAAATGTAGACACCTTATGCTCACTACATCTAGAGTCATAATAATTTAAGCTCACTCAAATCACCACACTTGATGACATTCGCATCATTACACACCTTACATTTATACCATTTGCGACCTAAACAATCTTAATTAGGTCGGCCTAAATGAAATGTATGCACCTCAAACATGCAACACTAAATAGGTCGGCACCAAACACTTCCATGGTGGAAAAAAGTAAAGGAAAACCACGCCAAGGGTTAACTAGGACCCAAATCTACATCCACACGCATCACCATGCTTCCATAAACAACAAACATCCTCCATAATTAGCACTAGCACGCCAGGTTGTCCAAACCTGTAGTAACACTAACAAGTGACCACATACAACCTCTCCAGGTCTAGAAACAACATGTGAACCACAAAGCAACACCAGATGACATCCAGAAATATTCCAACATCAATTTACTACAGTGCAACACTATCACAACAACCTAAAACAAAGATTACTTTCATTCTATGCATTAAGATGTACTACCATTGAACTCCAACATAAGAAGTAAACTTGTGGAGCAACTTAACACCAGAAACTCCAAGGGAAGATAAATACGGATAATATAAGAATGTTCCCAAATCTACAAGATAGAAAACAAAAACGTGGAAAAATGCAGAGCAATTCCATTTCTCCCAAACAACCATCTTCACAAGCAAACACTTTTTCAAACACAACTCCCACTATCACATGATCCAAAACTTGAAACTCTAAATATAACACCTTTGAACACCTTTGATCATCACATTCAAACTACACAAGCATATCTTCAATCACGAAGAAATGCAGAGCACAACATTGAACACACCTTTGTCACACTACACACTCTTTTATTCAAATTTTCTCAAAAGCACTTGGAAACCAAGTGAACCAGCTACATCAGCAACACCAACACAACATATCTATAGCATCTACAACACCAACAATCTCCCCATCTACAATACCAGAAATCTCCAACAATCTACATATTGTTGACATCAATTTCAACACCTACAACATACTTGCAACAACCTTTTGATGCCACTATGAGTATTATGAATTTTTAGCCATGTCATTTGGCCTAACAATGTCTCTAGCCGCATTCTAATCATGCATGAACCAAATAGAATTGAGCAATTTTATCCTCATTTTCCTCAATGACATTCTCATATACAACAAGCCCTAGGAAGAACACTCAAGGCACATTGATGAGGTATTGGAGATTCTAAGAGCTTGAACTCTTTTTGCTAAAAAGTCCAAATGAAAATTTGCAATGACAAAGATTTTATATCTAATGGACAGAACCAGCACAACAAACTTTTAACAAGTTAAAGAAGGCAATGAGAACATGTCTCATGTTAGTTATCCCTAATTTTTTCCTTCCCTTTGTTTTGGAATGTGATGCTTCTAGATATAGAATTGGAGTTGTGCTCATGAAAAATCAGCACCATGTTGCCTTTAATAGTCAGAAACGTGAGGTAGAAAGGCAATTCTCAAACTATGATAAAAAGATGCTAGCCATAATGCACACATTGACAAAGTTTAGGGAATACCTAGTTGGTGGAAAATTTGTGGTCAAGACGAATCACAAATTCAAATATTTTCTCAACCAAAAGGATTTAAATGAGTGACAAAAAAATTTGGTGAGCAATCTTCGAGCACTTGATTTTAATAATGATTACATTAAGGGGAAAATAAATATTGGTGTTGATATTTTATCAAGCATACCAACTTTGAGCTCAATGTCTAACATCTATATAATTTGGAAATTTGATATCATAATAGAATATGTTAAAAATGTATTTGTTGATGTGTTGGAAGGGAAGTTGTTGGGTGACAAGTACTTGATATCCAATAAACTCATCATCTACAAAGACAAATTTTATTTAGTACCAAAATATAAGATGAAATAAAGAATTTTGAGAGCAACCAATGACTCACCCTCAACAAACCACTAGGGCTATTTCAAAACCTACATGCAAGTCAAGAGATATTCACTTGGAAAGGACTCAAAGAAGACAACATCCAACACATTAGAGAATGTGTCATTTTCCAGTGAAATAAAACATAATAGTGGTTCCCACCAGGACTCTTACAACCCCTACTAGTCATAGACTAGAAATGAGAGTGTCTTGAAGACTTCATAATGGGACTTCCTAAAGTCCAAGCCAAGGACTATAAATATTTGGTTGTGGAAAGACTAACCAAATATGTGCACTTCTTTGTTATTTCCTCATATTATAAAACACCATAGGTTGTTGAATTGTTCTTTAAGCAAGTGTTTAGGCTCCATGGATTGCCCAAGAGCATTGTTAACAAGAAAGATAGTTCTTGAGTCTATTTTGGCAAGAGCTCTTCCATCTAGAAAGAACAAAACTTACACCCAACTCTAGCTACCACACCCAAATGGACATGCAAACAAAAATAGTAAATAAATGGGTGGAAGGTTATCTAAGGAACTATGTGGTGGGTCATAAAAAAGGTGTGGATAAAATGGCTACATCTAAGGGACCATTGTTATAATTATACTCATTAGATGTCCTTTGAGATAACAACCTTCATGGTGTTATATAGGTGTAAAGGAAAAAAATTTGACCTTGTTTTCTCAAATAGAATGGTTCCAAGAGTTAGTGATATGATCAAACAAGGCCAAAACATTTTTAAGTCACTCAAAAATAATCTCCAAAGAGCACAAAATTAACAAAATATGTATGTTGATCACCATTGGGTGGAGTGAACATTTGAAGTAGGAGAACTAGTGTTCGTACAACTACAAACTTACAAGTGATCCTCCTTAAAAGCAAGTGGATGTGAAAAAATCAAGCCTTATTTTTACAATCCTTACAAGATCCTAAAGGGAGTTGGTGAGATAGCCTACAAGTTATGTATCTTTCTTAAAGAGGGCACTAGAAAAACATATTGAACCTTCCTTAGAGCTACCTTTGTTGGATGACAAAGGCAAACTCATATGAGGCTAGAACAAGGAAGTTGAGAGGTCAGAGAATAAAAGAGTACTTGATTAGATGAAAGAAACTCCCTGTTGAACATGTGACACAAGAAGGCCCGCAAAGTTTGGAACATCCAAAATTATGACTCTTTGAGGGAAAGCAATTTGAGCAAGACAAACTTGTCATGCTCCCTCATTCAGCTCTTCATGGGGTAGGCTAAAATACCCATTGTCTAATGTCATCATCGTTTCTAATTCCACCTTGTGCTTGCATTCTTCAACTCCATCTCCCATGCGTCCACCTATGACCTTGAAAGTTTTTTAGTATGGAAGCATATTAGATTCACCAAGCCTATGTAGGTCATCGGAGTTATGGGGTTCCCTTTCCTAGCATATCATGTCCTCTACCTTTATCAAAGTATCAGACTCCCCCTATTATCGTACCTTTGATCCATCCCTTGCTTTCACTTCTCTCCCCATCATAGTTTCATTTTTTTGCATGCAATCATCCCTCACCACCCATCTTCGATCCCTCACATGCCACAATCAACACATTAGGCTCCTTCCCTCCAACATACCTCAACCTCAAACTTTGATTTCCAAATGAAGGCATGAACCACAAGTCAACCTCAACATTAAATCCTTGACATTCTCACTATTTTTCACTATCCATCTCCACCTACCACCTTGCACATCAAGAGTGCCATTAACACACAAAGTGATGACATGACTCTCCATAGGATTTCACGTGGCACTATCATTTGACCCAGTTCTTTTGATGTCAAACTACATGGAATTCCAATGGATTACACCACAAGGATGCCAACAACCACCATTAATGTGGTAGTTAGGGTTTTTGAACCCAAAGGAGCTCCTCACCATACTTATTGAGGACATTTGCAAGTCATAAGGGACTCTCCTTCGTACCTTCCAAACCTCTTTCTACATAGTGAAACACCATTTCCAACTCAATGTGAAGGAAAACAATGCTTAATGGATATGAGAAGCCATTTTTGTGTAACAAGCCCAAAACAAAGACCATTGTGCAATTCTTGACACTCTTCTTAAATATCTTAAGATTACAAATATAGAATCAAGAGAGCATCATGAAAATCCCACAAACAAACACTAACCAAAAATTGTAATGGATACTTGTTTAGGTGTCCATATCTAAAGACAAAAACCACAAGTTTGTAGAGATTGAAGGGGAAAAGCTCTGTAGATATCACATCAAAGAAAGGAAATCCTTCAACAAAAGAAGCAATCTCACCCAAGGGTAACATTCGAGTTTTACTTATGGTAGCTATTTAGTTGCATCAAGTCAATTTAATTTGCAAGTTTCCTTTGAAGAGAACCATTGTATTTATAATTGTATTATGACTACAATCATTATTTAGATTAGTAAGGCATATTGTTGTGTTTTTTGCTTTTGATAAGATAAGCAGCATTTACAGGGTGTTGTACCCTTTACACTATAATCCCAAAGGGCCAAAAAAAGAAGCTAGTTCAAACTAAGAATGAACTAGGAAAAGATGACATATCACACACAGAAACAACTAACAGACAGTTGTTGGAACATAGACAAAGACTTAGACAACCCTAGAATCTGAGGGGACCAATTTGACTCCCTTAACCCTAGGTCGCGAGGTTGCAACAGATCGAGGGAGTTCCTTCTTCTTTCTCAACACAACAGACCAGGAAGACTCGAAATCCAAGTCCACTGATCAAGGTGAGAGAAGTGGATCAATCGGAGCCACCAAGGGCAGAGAGCCACCACACAACAGGGGAGATGGCAGCACAGGGGAGGAAACAGGATGGAATTTAGGACCATCAACAACAATCAACGAAGGACCATCAGCAACAATCAACGAAGTTTGGGTAGGCTCAGACAGAATAGCATCAACAGATTGAGCCAACAATGGCTCCACAAAAAGGTTAGCCGGAATAGGAGCAAACATAGGTTCCCAAGAAGAAACAATAGGGTCATCATCCTCTGAAGAAACTTCTGAAGGAGGAGAACCCACCATGAGGTGATCTAAGAGAGCATCCTTCCACCAAGTAGTAGCACCCTTGCAGCGGGCTTGTGGGCAACTAGAGGCCAAATGACCCACAGAGAAGCATCTCCTACATTGAAAGCGGAGACCCTCATAGACTGTTGCAATTACTACCATAGCCACATTTTGAAAAAGGGTTTCAATCTCATTTAATGTAAATGAAGGGTTTTAGAATTTTATCTTGTTCGTGAACCCAATTTGTAAATCTAAGTATTTTTGTGCATGTAAAAGCATGACTAAATCTTATATAACTAGTTCCTATGTAATATATTTTAAATTACAATCCCTTTTTTATTTTATAACCCAACATGTGATATTAGGGTTTCTCATTATTTGTATAAATATAAGGCAAATTTTATAAGCTTTCTAGAGTCGAACAAGAATTGATTAGGAGTTGTCATATTAGGGTTAAAGAATGAAGCTTGAAGCATAATACTAAGTTATTAAAGTTGTACATAAATGAACTTAATGTAGGGTTTTTGAAGGGTCTAGTTAAATATTTAATCCAAAAAGTTTAAATAGCCAAAATATATTGCATTATTATTTGTCAAGGACATTGCAACAAACCTAGTTGTCTACATTTTGTCAATTTGTAGTTGTAGCTTTTCAACCTTTTCATTTTGTTGTGCATGCACATTAATAATGAAAACTCAAATGTTGGGCACTAAAGTATTGTTAATTTGTATGTTGACTTCTGAATTCTCAATTTAACTCTAATGTTTCATAGTATGGCCATATAATGAATATGGTGAATACATCATCATTCAATAATTTTTTATTTTTACATTTTTCCAAATTTTTAATTGGTCTCAAACACATCCTATTAAAATGGCCTTCAAAAATGAAAGTCAATACGAGAACACATCTCTCCTTTCATATCCTAGAAACTTGGTGGATTATAGGTTTACATCATTGTCGTAACATTTTATTCATAATTGAAAGCTTGAGTACAAGTTTTGACATTGAGGTACTCAAAAATATTTAAGGGTGCAAATCATAAGAACATAATGAACCAAGTACATAACCTTAACCTAAGGTTCTATATACACCTCAACTAAACCATCCAATATCAATTACATTGTCCAAAATGTAACAAACCATCCTACATTTTTTTGAAAATTCTCAAATAACAAATGCATATGCAATGCCTCCACACTTTTTGATCAACCAAATCCCAAAGTGGGCAAGGTGAGAGCATAAAGTGCTTCAACCACAATACTAACTACAATGTATGTAAACATAATAAAATGTCAACAAGCACCATAGCATGTAGATGGCACAACTAACCTCAATCAACACGTTTTCAATGGATGTGTGTTAATGTAAGCCATTGGTAGAATGTCTAAGCTAGTTCAAACCAAAAAGATTGATTACACTAGCTTGTTCAATGCCAAAACAAACTAACGAAATACATTAGATCTATCAATGCATCGACCAAAGCCTATCAACATGATATGCATATGAATTGACGATAAACCACCCAAATTTATAAAATAAAGTGGATACAAATACATTTCTCCAACAAAACTATTGTTGGGGCTTACAAGATGGGCATGAAATGCATTACAATAGAGCATAAAAATGAAGTATACTCTTGAAATCAAGCTGATTTATTATTCTAATCAAAAGTATGAACTACTGCAAGCATAAGGATTAACTCAAAAAACTCAAAAAACATGGACAACAAACTACACATCATAGGTTGAAAATGCAATGGCATGCGCATGGCCAAGTTGATGTAGGTAGCCCAAACTCTAATACAATGCCATAAACTACCAGTGACTGATAAACACTAAAAAATAGATCTAATCAACAATATAAAAACTCAAAAAAGCTAGCACAAACATGCTCAACACAAACCCCAACAAGTACGATCTAATGTACTTCCCAAAATCATGCATAAATTGAACCCCCAACATAGGAAACAAATTGATATCATATTGAAATAAAAAACAAACTAATTGCAAGTCTAAAAGAGGGACTAATGTTGCTAATACAATAGATACAAATTCAATAAAAAAACTCACAAAAATCACCAGTATCTTACTATCAAATCATTTGAAAACTTGAATAAATAAAACCAAGAAAATACAAGCAACACACCCTTATTAAAACACAAAAAATCTCTCTTTAGCACCAACTAGAACAAACTTCACTTGCAACACAAATGTGATCTCAAGGCGAAATCACCATATTCAACTAGGACAATTTTCATTCCCAAAATTGATATCCCAAGAGGGTTTTCATCCTCAAAAAATGCAAACCAACTCACATTCTTGCTCAAAATAAATGAAAGATGAAAAATAACCAATAACCCTTCTCAAAACCCAACCTCCTTTTACAACCTTTTTAAAAAAAAAATTCCATTGTTTTTCCAAATGAAAACATTTTTCTTTTTTTGTTTATAAAATAATATAAAATGTCCTTATGATCATTAAGTTTAACAACACTTTATTTGCACACTTAAAAAAAAAAATTTAAATTAAATTAAACTATCAATTAAAATTAATAATGTCAAATTTCACTAATATTGTCATGGTGTGATGGTTTAAACGTGGCGTTGTTCTTGCCACCAAAGTTCAAACCCCATTCGGGTGGTATTGTTGAGTGGTTGTATTGGGGATGAGGTCCCCTGTTTGTGACCTCGCCGGTTCATAGCTTTGGGTCAAAAGCCTTTACCCCTTGAATAAAAAAAAAGTATGATGTCAAATTTCCACAATCCATATTGTTGGTAAATATTGTTTCTGGATTCAATTGTGTAGGTATTTTTGCATTAACATTTCATATCACACTTTTTGATCCATCATCAAAATAATAGAGATAGAGAAGAAATATTTAAATATTGAAAAGTAACTTTTTGACAACTTAATTATTTAAATTGATGTCATAACAAAAAAAATGTTGGAATTGTGAATAACATGAGACTCTAGATGAGAAAGCGATGATGAATGGGAAAGGCAGCAATGGAGGAATTTTGAATTCCTTTGAAGGAGAGAGCGATGGTGAGGTTGATTCGGAGGACGATGATCGACGTTGCGGGTTGCTAGGCATCTTGGCAGTCATGTCTTTTTGTTGGGTGCTTGGGGGAGTGTTTCCTCTTGCTCGCCTTGCTCTATTCGGGTTGCTCATGTCTTTTATGGGTTGTTTGCTTCTGAGTTGTTTTCCTTTGACCCCGATTTGGTCTACCTGTTGGGGGTTGTTTTGCTTGTGGAGGATGGGATGGTTGCGTGGTCTTCCTCCTATGTTTCTACTTGTAGCAGTCTTGGGCCTGGCTCCTTTGGAGATGACTTTGTTTGTCCTGGGCTTTGCTCCGTCGTGCATTTGAAGGGTGGCTTGAGTTTGGCGCGGATTCTTTTGAGGCCCCTTTCTTATCTTTTTCTGGTCGTGGGTACTATGTCCCACCTGGGCTTGGTGCTCCTTGGCTTCGTGTTGGGCTCCCAGTGTGTGTTGTTGGGCCTACGGCTTTCTTGCTGCGTGGAGCTCTTGTCTGTTGTCAACTCTTCGTATGGGCTTGGCTTCGTGCTGAGGTTCCTGTGTCTTGAGCTTTACTCTTCTGCGGCTATGTCGTGGGAGGTGTTGTTGCTCTTTGTCATGGGAAGGGACCTGTGGTGGCTGGCTTGGAGGTTGGGGTCGGTCTTTCTTGGGTCTGTTTTGACTTGTTTGGGGGCATCTTCTGATGTTGTTCTTTTCTCAGAGGTTGTTGTGGTTAAACGTTTTCTTTGGCTCACCTTCTGGTGCTTGTTGATGCAGATTTCTGGTGGGGATTTTCTCTCTTTGTTGGCTTTGCCTCTGGCTCTAGTTTTTGTGGAGGATTTGATGCTTTGGGTTGTGTCCTTGTTTCCTTCTCTTCTAGCGCCTAAGGTTGTTGTGAGTGCTCGACCTTCTGGAGTGGCTTCTTTTGGCTAGGTTCTACTGATGGAGTCTTCTTTAGAGGTGAAGTTTACTCTTATGGAGGTAGAGTCATCTCCTATTGAAGTGGGGATGTTTGTTGGTAGCCCAATGAAAAGGTCTCTTCTCTCCTACTCGTTCCTATTGAGGTGGAACTAGTTCCTTTTGAGGAGGAGCTAGTATGAGTTGGGAGTGGGTTGCTCTGGTGGTTCGAGTTCTTGCATCTTCCTCTCCATTAGAGGGGGGTCCTATCCTATGGAGGTGGTGTATGGGATGGTTGTTTAGTTTGGATGGTGTTGCAAGAAGGATGTTGTGTTTCAGTCAGTTGTGTTGTTGGGTTTAAGGTCCCTGCCAAAACCTGAATGTAAAGGGTTCATGGTCCCTTCAAAACCTATCTCAAGTTCATGGTTCCTAACTAATCATGGTTGTTTGGTGCCTGTGGATTCAGGCAATTTATAGATGCTCTGGGGTTAAGTCCCATATGATTCCCTAGCTCTAAAGGGTTTCAGGCCCTTCAAAGCTATTTTCTTGCAATATGTTTTGTCTTGAATATCTCTTGGTAGACTGTTGGTGTTAGGCTGTTGATTGTCTGTGTTCCTATCTTTTGCAACTTTCTTTATTTGTATGGGGTTTCTGGTCCCCTCAAAACATGTTTGTAAGGAGTTTCTGGTCCCCGCAAAACCTGTTGATCACTAATCAAAAACTTAATTATTTAAATTATTTTTCCTTTCCAATGCCAATTCCTTACAAAAAAAACTTTTAAAAATAAGCTAATTGTTAAACATTTCCTCATGTGTAAGAAGAGGACATGCATAAAAACATTGAACCAAACTTGAAATTCAAGATTTATATAAATTATTAAGTCTAATGTTTTATATGAATAAAAATACCTTATGCTCAACTAAGTTACTAACAAAAATAAAAAATAATGAGAACCAAAAAGAATCACAAACTAAGAACACCCCAACCAAAATTGTTCAATCACAAGAAAATTGCAATGTCAAAAGCATCATGATAGTGTTATTAACCTTGTGAACCTTCTCAATAAGGCTAGGGTCCCATGGAGGGGCTTCAAGATCTATTTTGAAGCAACAAGGGGTCCCCATGAAGCAAAAAAAAGAATGCTACAAGATTAATTAGAATTTTTCCCTCAACAATAGCAACCCTACTTTTTAGTTCAAAATTTGAATGTGCAATTGGGGTGGGGTTAGAAATTGCCCCACCAATTTAGGTTTTTTTCTTCCCACTTGTCAATCATATGGGATTTTTAAATTCCCACCAATTAAATTTTTTAGTATTTTATATTTATTTCCTCTACTGAATTGAATATGCAAAATAATAAAATTCATGAAACCAACAACATCCATAAATTTAGGAGCTTAAACTACACTACAAAATTCATGGGACTACCTACTTTAAAATAATGCTAAAAAATCTCAACACCACTGAAATTTTCTAGGAAGCCCCCATCCATGGGACCCCACCCTAATTCATACTTAGTAATAAATTTTGAACTTATCAATTTAAACAGCCGGCTACAGATTGACATTGGTTCTTAGGAAAAACAGAAGAATGAGGAATCATGAAACATGTGTAACTGATCAACTAGTTGACTTATAGATGCACTCTAGTTGTATTAACCTCCCTTTAAGTCCATGAATAAACACTTTTTTCAATTGGCGCCCACCCAAATAACAACTATTTCATATGTTTATTATAAATCTTTTACTTCACTAATACCCATGTTTTCTCTATTGAAGAACAATGTCAAAAATGATGCAAATTTGTTGATACATTGAGAAACAATTTTACTTCATTAATGCAAATTCCAAACTTATTATTACGCCAAGAGGCATAACCCTACAATGGCAACACGATGCCTATAGGAGGCTAGCACAATCCATGAAAGAAAAACAAAAACACAATAGACATTTAACAATATTTATTTATTTAAAAAAATAAAAAAATCAACACAATAATTATTTACAAAAATCCGTGACCACAGTCTTATCCTCATCAAAAAGAAAAAGAAAACAAAAAAGCAAATAGAGTTAATATTTATTTATTTAAAAAAGAAAATCAAAAAGCAAGAGACATATTAGAAATATTTATTTAAAAATATCCACCATCATTTTCTTATCCTTATACAAATCATTATCAAAATTGTTAAGTTTCTACTTTAATTGAATAATTTATTTTTTTTAAGAAATAAATAAAATAGATCTCCAAAATGATATATCCCGGTATTAGAAATATTTATTTAAAAAAATTCACCATCACTTTCTTATCCTTATCCAAATGATTATCAAAATTGAAAAGTTTCTACTTTATATATACTAGTATTGAGAACACCTACAACACAACATAAACACAAAATAATAAAATTCATGAGACCACCAGCTTCCATAAAATTAGGAGCTTCAACTACACTACAAAATTCATGGGACCACCCACTTTAAAATAATCCTAAAAAATCTCAGCAACACCCACTGAAATTTTCTAGGAAGCCCCCCTCCATGGGAGCCCACCCTAATTCATACTTAGTAATAAATTTTGAGCTTATCAATTTAAACAGCCAGCTACAGATTGACACTGGTTATTAGGAAAAAACAGAAGTGTGGAATCATGAAACCTATGTAACTGATCAACTAGTTGACTTACAGATGCACTCTAGCTTTATTAAGCTCCCTTTGAGTCCATGAATAAACAACTTTTTCAAGTGGCACCCACCCTACCAGCAACTATTTCATATGTTCATTATAAATCTTTTATTTTACTACTACCTAAATTTTCTCTATTGAAGAACAATGTCAAAAGTGATGAAAATTGGCTGATAGATTGAGAAACAATTTTACTTAATTAATGCAAATTTCAGACTTGTTATATTGAGAACACTCTCCAACACAACATAACCACTAACACATATTAGATCAATTAACTTGGAAAGAAAGGAGCGGCAGTGAAAATCTAGATGGTATTTATGCAAGTGAATCAGTGAGTTATGTTGCAGATGGATGTACTCTAGTTCTATCAACAACCAATCAGCTTAACGAGTCTGTTCAGAAAGCTCTTTTCTTGCTGTGTCTACCAATGTTGCAATGAACCTTGAAGAATCACAAGAGAAGCAATTAACCAAGGATGCATGAGCTAGAAATGGAAGCTTTCGCAGTGCTCGCCCACTAAGACCCTGCTTAAGAGATCAGTAAAAGCAGTTCAAAATAACAGGAATATGGGAAATCATAATACAACTGTAGAAGGAAATATCAACCAAAACACACTCTGATGCAATATAATCCTTAACACAAACAGCAATCATGAGAAGAAAGGATAATCAATCCCTAACCTCAGAAGCTTCTGCTGCCTCCAGCAATCTCTTAGATGAGCTCAATGAATTGTCAACTTGATTCAGCCCATCTGTATTTATACAATGCTGCAGGTTGACATAACTTAAAAGTGGAACCTCATCATTCTCCTAGAAAATAAGATCGACAACAGATGTAAGGACAAAGCATACTAAGAACATTTACATCAAATTGAAACAACATGATTAAAAAACCTTTCACAATAAGCTAAACCATCAAATTCTGAAGATAGCAGGTAACTCCATTTTCTACGGAATGGCCTCCACTCGTGCACTAGTTGCATATGACTACAAAATTAAACATTAAGGTACATGTTCAGTCTTCAATTTTTCTTAACATAAACCTAATTGCAGCATTTAATGGGAAATTCTTTGAATACATTACATCTACATCCACATCATATTTTGATGTTCTTAGTAACAGCAATTGTTTGTAAGAGGGAGTGGTTTGCATCTATTCCCAAAAAAATCTAAAAAATTTTAAGGTACATTTTGCAATATTCTGAAGCACCATAACCAAGTGTCATTCATCCTCACCAACAGTACAAGTCTGCTTTCCACAATGGGCAATAGTTTTGGACCCAATATACAAGATGAGATGGATTGGGAAGCCTAATCACCAACTCAATAGTTGCATTCATTCCTAATACTTGCACAATATCAAGTATATACCTTGAATGAACACCTTGAGTATGGATCATAGAGCACTTGCTAAATCAGAATGAGGGTCCAAACATAGGGGAGTAATACTCCTGACCATGCCAAGCATGAGCATGCTCATTATTTCATGATACAGGCAGAGCCATTAAAACTGAAAGATTCAACATTTTCAAGCTGGCATGTCTGCTACTCCAAAGCAACCAATCGGCAAAAAGAATGCTCAATAATGCAATGAGTCTAACCCCATTTGATCTCAAATGGGTTTTAGAATTCATCCAATGTAGATAACTGTTTAGTGCTCAAGTAACAATAACCATTTTATCTCACCTTATTTTTCCAAACCAACTTATCTTGTATCGTTGACAAGAGACCCAGAGGTGATTTTAATGTAAAAGTTGTGTTCAAAAAATAAAATTTTACAAGCAAAGAATGTACATACTACAAACAAGGAAAAATAAGTAAAGCTACCCAGAGGGGAAAAAAAGGCAGCATCAAAGAGTCAAACCGATGCCAGACTATTAGTCTTTGAATGCCCTTTTGCACAATAACTCAGAAGATGTGGATTATTTTTTAGGCCAATTAATTTGGTTGTTCCAAGTGGCCACATTTTGTTGCAGAAAATTTTTATCACTTCCAGATCATAAATACTTGGATCAACAAAAATTCTTAAATTGCACCATGCATCCATGATCGCACCATAACAGATCATTGGTCAATACGGCCAGAATCTCTCATGTCTCCAATGACAAACAATCTTTCATGTTTAAAAATATATCATTGTGATCCCAATATATAATTCAATTCAAAATCAATATTATGCAATTAACAGCATGTATAGCTTTTATAAATATTGCCTTATAAGAAAACTTCATAATTTGCAAAGCACGTGAAACAATGCTGTCAAATCAATTTTCGAAATATTTTCATTGATATGAAAAAGGTTTAAGATGATTTAATTCAGATTGGAATCAAGAAGACGATAGCTGCACATGACCATCTCCAGAATTAAGACTATATACTGTAACAGAACTAGTCCAGCTATAGAGAAAAGAGAAGAAGCTTTGGAGGCAGAAAACATGAGTAACATAGCGAGCAGCAAGAGGCAAAAATATCAAATCCTTACATAAAAGTTAAAACATTCTATAAATTACCTCAAAAATCTCACATAAAGTACTCAAGAATCTTGGAAATTTAAAAAGCATGGTCTACTTTGAAGAGATGAAGAATCAGGAAGCTCACAGAAAGTACTCAAAGCAAATCAACACCCTATGATCCAAGCAGCACAAGCACCTCAGGGTTGGGTTCACACCTCGCACATCTCAATTCACACCTAATAATCAGCCATCATACTGTGGGTTACACAAGGGAAAACATTACCAACTTTCCCATTGGCAAACACACATTGTGGGCTGGGACTCCACATGCACTAAAAGACAAGCCCTTGGAACAGCAGAGATCGTGTCTAAACAGACAAATAACAACTTCATATTTTTCAAATCAAGCAATGGTCAAGGAAGTTGAAGCTGTTGGCACACAAACACATTCTTGTAACTATTCATCTCTTGTTACATAATGTAATATGTCTGTTTTCTATCTTCACAAAAAGACGACTCAATCAACACCAATTTCCTTTTCAATATCCAAAAAAATCCAAAACAATTGCATAGCGGTGAAAACACATAATATAGCATGGAGCTTCAACATGTTAAAGAACTCCTAAATACATGCATAATTAGTAAGTTGGCACACTGTGGCTGTGAAAACTTATATCCCCTAGCTTCCTAGCACAGTTTTTATAATCAAAGTAAACAAAACTTGAGATAGCATTTTTTTAGATTGTCAAGGCAACACAATGTTTCATCTATACAAGTTATCTTGCAAGGGAGCCTTCTATTGAGCGAAGACTAATCTTTCTCCATATTCCCTGCTGAGCATCTATGCTGCAGACCAACTAAAAGAAGCTTGTCACAGCTGAGATTTGTGCACAAGTAAAACCCCATTTCAACTCCCAGAATCTTCCTCATGAATTGCTTGGTGCTTTACAACAAGCTAGCAATGAAGATGCACCTCCACATCCCCATACACTTTATTCTCAATCATTTCAATCCTCTTTCACTGATAAATGCAATGAAACATTCCATAGAACCAATGAGCTTAGCTAGGATTGGATTTTGGATCCTATGCCCCCATATGCTAAGATACCGGTTCGTAGCCCCCTTGCAAGTGACACCAATCCAGTCCGGCCCAAGTCCGTGGTCCTGGTCTAGTTCCCTATGGGTCCGACCCTGATGTGATGAGCACG
>VDFB02103748.1:0-27821 GCA_007258455.2 Sequoia sempervirens | reverse complement strand
TAGTCGATTTTATGTAAAAATTCAACTTCTACTCGGACATTGTACAAAGATTTTCACTTGAGAAAATTAGCAATTCGAGAATGAGTGTTCTGAAGCTAAAATTCGTGAAAAATCAAGCGCACAAATTTAACTCGAGGAAATTATATGGAAACGATCCAGATACTGAGACTTGCCAAATTCGCCAATTTCAGGAACATGCACAATGTATTTTGTGAGAAATCTGAGATTTAAAGGATGCAAAAGACGTTTTTTTTGATGTCTTCTTCTGTGAAAATCGCCCAAGATTTCTTTGAATTGCTGATATTTGTGAACTTGAATCTGCAAAAAGATATGTTAGGAAAAATCGCCCCTGTGAATTGATGAAGATTCTGCCTCTGAACTGGAAGAATTCGCTTTAGAATTGAAAACCACGAATTGCTCTTGAAATTTGCGCCTTTTTAATGAAAGAAATTCGAATTTCTCTGAAGAAAATACGAATTTGTATGAATTTGAGGATTCGCCTTTGAGATGATAAATACGCCTTTGAATCTTAATTCGCTTTTGAAACCTCTGAAGAATTGCGAATTGTTTTAAAATATTGAATATGCCTTTGAAGATTTGCGAATTGCCTTGAAGATGTGCGCCACTTAGCTCTTCTGAAGAAATACGATTTTGCTCTTGAATTTACTTTGAACAATTAATAAAATTCGATTTTTCCTTTGAAGATGAATTTGCCTTTAGAAAAATACGAATTTCATTCAAGATTGATTTTGCTCTTGAGAAATACGAATTCTCTTTGAAAGCTTGTGAAGAACAATGAAGATGGCGTCACATATAAATAATAATAAATTCGCACCACTTAGCAACTGCAAGAATTCATAAACCCTAACCAGAATAGAAAGCCTCTGATTAGTTGCTCTTTAGTTCGACTGCCACTAGCTGAAGTCCAAATTTGAAAATAATAATAAAATAATTATTATCATGCAATGGCGCCAAAAATAGAAAATGCTATTTATAGACAAGCATATTCCGAACTTCAGTTGACAAACTGGTTGAAGCTCTGAGCTTCATCTTTTGACTTTACTGATTCCAAAAAGTCATCACATGAGCATATAGGCCCTTTTTGCTCGTGATACTTCATTTTACTAACTCCCTTATTTAATATTAGTCAGACAAAGACTGCCGCTGACCGCCAACTTTTGATTAATCGGGTTTCCTATTGACCTAAAGTGATGCCGACCGATTCGAGATAATCAACGGAAAGCTTCATCAACAAGGAAGAAATGTCTCACTGGAGACACAACCGCAAATCCATCGCTTGACCCTCAAAAAATTAGGTGCACTTGATTAAATTGCTTTACGGGTTCCCGACTTAGCCATTTTCCTAAACTGCCATCTGACACTTCAAACGGCTGCCGACGGCGAATGGTGAACCCTGCTGATATGAAACGAAGCTCACGGCATGACTGGAGATATTCTGCATCTAATGACTGTATGCACGACAGCTAAAAGCTGTGTTAAGGGCCTTAAAAAGAAAAGCGCCCCTGGCTCAAGGTTGCACTTTGTCATTTTGACGAAAAACTGCAAACGCCAACAAAACACCCTACTGCCGCTTGATATCCGGAGCCGATGACCCGATTCGTGCATTATCTCTGCTTTAACGGACAAACCGTGAGGGCTCCTTATGAAGTCACTGAGGTGTCGTAGGCAAGAAAACTGCTTCTAAGACCTCAGAAAACTCCAAAGGCGATTTTAAATAAAATGCCCCTGCACTTGTGGTCATTTTTCATACTTCTTCTCTTTGTAGTATGACACCAAAGACCTCGCACGCACGAGCGACTGCCAAATGCTGAAGGCTGACGGCTATGCTCGTTGGAAAGATAAATTGATTACGCTCAATAGTCGTGAAGACTTCGAACGCGAACGGGCTCATCTGACAGGCCTAAAGGCTAGGTTTTGGCGATCTGCGAAAATGCAATCAAAACCATTTGTTGGTTCCGTCAGAAAATTACGCTTAGAATCTCCGCCACCACCACCTCGAACGCTTGATCGCATGTCGAATATGTCAGCGAGCTAGGCAAGAATACTACTGATGTCGTGAAGACTTTATCTACAAATATTGCCATCTGGAGGGTCCTTTAAGCTAGCGCCCCTGGCTTGTACTTGCACTGGGCATAAACGGAGAAGCTCAAAAACGTGAAAACTCCATTTTAAGCTGATCTTTGGACGACTGTCGCCTGAACTCTGAGAATCGGATGACTTTGCTTGATATCTCGTCGGATAAGCAGACTCGCTGGCAACCAATTGACTGCATTCGGTATTGAAACTGACGAGTTTTACCCCTGCCTTGAAATGGGCGCCCTCAAGCTAGAGGCGCGCTTTTGCCTGAAAAGAGCAAAATTTCCATCTCCTAAAATTTAGGGATTTTACCTTCTGTCGTGAATAACTGGAGCTGTGAGTCTCGGAATGCTTCGCTGGATAGCTCGACGGATAGCCAGGCTGATTCTGAAGAGATTGACTGGATGCTTGAGCACTTCAGACAAGATCTTGACCTCCAAAAAACTGGGCGCCCCTGAACTATACTTGCACTTTGAGGCTTTTCCTCTGAAAAATCTCCATGATTTGATCACTGAAAACTCTGTTTCGATCATTGAAATGACCGTTTGCAATATGAAATGCCGTCATGAGCTGCTCCTCCATTGTGAAAATCTTCATTTTGAGTCTCTGCTTCAGGTTTGACCAATATAACTGACTTTGACTGACAAACTATTGACAAAAACTCCATGCTTGATATCGCCCAAAACGGTATTTTACAACATTTTAGCAAGGTTTAGACTTTAAAATGCAAAATGCCTTAATGAAGCAAAAAATTTGGTTTGGGTACAACAAGCAGCGATTATCATTCATTTAGTATAATGATTAGAGAAGACAAGGCAGCACTAAAACAAGATCCAATTCTTTAGATGGTCGACCCTCATAAGGCAAGTTAAAATAAAGTAAATTAAACTAAGGCCAATTCCTTTGATGATAGCATTCATTGTTAGAAAGAAAATATGGCCAACTCATTATAAGAGAAGTTAAATTAAAATAAAATAAGTTTATTTGAAGAGGTCGACTCCCCCCAAGAAGTCGCCACTCTTTAATGAATCGCCTCCTTTCAAAGAAGAGGTGTGATGGGTATAAAAGCAAGGATAATTGGATATAAAGACTATTTTTTAATCTGACATGTGAAAAGGAATAAAGCAGATCCAAAGAAAAAAATATGAAGTGTAATTCAGATTTATATCAGAATATACGAAGAGAGTATTGATGTTGTGAAGAGAAGAATATATGATGCATAATTTGAGAGTCGATTTGTAAGCGAAATTAGAGTTGACCTTAAGGCACAAATATTTGTGGAAGCAATGCATCATTGTGATCAGATTTGTGAGTGAATACATTGCAATATTTATATTTGTAATCAGATTTGTGAGAAAGATTGGTGCATGACAATAATCAGATTTGGGAAGGAAGAGAGTGATTAGATTTGGATCAGATTTGTGTGAAGGAGTTATTCATATCAGCTATAGAAGAATTAATAGGTTGAAGCCTCTTACTGGGTTGGAGCTCAGTTTGTGTAGAGATTGGAGTCTCTAGTAGGTTGGTGCCTTTGATTTTGTAAGTGGGGATTGGAGTTTCCCATGGGTTGATGCTCACGATAAATGAATTGTATGTAAAGCAGGTTGGAGCCTACAAGAAGTATAAGAAGATCAAAATAATATATACACAATATTTTGCCGTGGTCTTCTCCCGCAAGGGTTTCCACATAAAATTGTGTGTTGTCTCTTTGCTCTAAATTGTTAGATATTACTTAAGTATTTTATCGTGTTTGATTAAAGTAGAGAAATAAAAAATTTATCATATATTGATTCACCTCCCCTCCCTCAGTATAACTAAGTGCTCGCCATGAATGGCCTCAAACAAACTCTAGTTGCACTCATAGCAAGATGACACAAAATGCGAAGCGCTAATCTTTGAAAATTTGGGATATTTGCACCCCAATCTACCCACCAAGAACCTATAAAATAAGATATTCAAGAGTTAATAAGCAAACCATATTTTATCAATAGTTGTAAATTTGAAGTTTGTAACTTGTAAGATGCATGTGATGTAAAGACTCCAATTTTTGTTATCTTGTGACTGAGTGGTTCTTCCTCGGATAGCTAATGCCAAAGAAAAGAGCTTACCCCTACTAGTCTTGTAATTCTGAAATTCTTGAACAATGAGGTCTCTCACCTCAACCTCAAGTGTCATCCTCTCAATGCATGTCATGTCTCCCTCCATAACCTCTCCATTAGGATCTAGGAAGCTCTCTGAATAAAAAAACTGAGGTTGAGGAAGTACCTGTTGTGACGTTTTTCACACATCGCCCCATTGCAAATGGGGACCCCCTAATTTTGGCTTTGCTTTTGGTTTGGTGTTGGTTTGTTTTTGTTGTTGTCTCTCTCTCGTTCTGTCTGTCTTACCGGGATTGCGCCCGTCTTTGAGTTTAAGCATGAAATTGACCAAGTCTGAGAATTAGGGTTTCCATCTTTCCAACCAACTTAAAGTCAAATAAAGTGAATAAATTGAAGATTGAGACTAACTTTGTTGTCAATATGCTTCCAACAGGCTCTCAGCAAAATTTCATCAAATTCTGAGGTACTTACTATTTTTAGTAAGTGTGAAATTCCGGGCAGTTCGTCAGCATTTTTGAGATTCAGACAGTCACACTGCATTCAGAATACATCGGGCTACTCGCGTGCAAAAATTTGAGCGAGAACAGACAACTTACTATTTTTAGCAGTCAAGTTTCCAGGACAAATTTCAAGGTTCAGATGCAGAGTTTTTCTTTGCATGTCTGGATATTCCTTCTAGGTTTTTCAAGACCTTCATATGATGTATGCAAAACGATCTATTAACCGTAACCCGGGCCTTCTCCGAGGCTATTTTAGGGTTTGTGGCTGCCGGTTTCTTTGCATGTCGGATGATTCCCATGGGTTTTTTCAAGACCTACGCGAATGGTGTGCGTGATACGCGCAAACGCAGATACTCACTCTCCGCGAAGGAACTTGCTATTTTTAGCAGGTCCCGTAAGAACACCTCCCAAAAGAAGCCGTAATCACGAAATGGATCGCGAATGCCACGTGTAAACGAGCGCAACAGATCATTTGATATGCATGCAGAGTAAATTAGGGTTTCCACTGGACCCAAAAGGAGTACAAAGGTCGAATTTTCAACCGTAAAACCATTAATCACACGCAAGATCTTCTTCGTTATCCCACGTGAAATTTCGAAATAAACGGATACCACCATTTATAGTAAGTCAATTTGGAAACCGGGCTAAAATAGTAACCGAATGTGATAGCCGGTCACCTCGACAGTCACGCGGGTGAGGAAACGCCTTAATAAAATTCCCCAAGTCACCGGTGCTAAATGGAGCTATCAGAAACATGAGGTTACTATTTATAGTAAACTACCTTCAGAAGCATGCTAAAAATAGCAGGGTGATTAAAAATGGCAGTGTCGACAAGGCAACAAGGTTATGAGGATCCAGTGCGCAAAATTTCAAGCCGTTCCGAGCTTCAGAGACGCAAATTCAGAGGACTTACTATAAATAGCAGGGCATGAAAGCTGGAGAAAGCATGAAAAATTTCTAAGTATGAAACTTCATCTTGCAGCCATGGCAGAATGCGCCCAAGCTGATGAGGAGGCATGAAAGAATTCTAAGTTACAAGCTCGTCCACCACACAGGCTAAAATGCGCCCAAGGAGGAAAAGGTCAAAGGAAAGTCAACACGTTTATCCTGCAGGCATAGCAAAATGCGCCCTCAAGCACAAATGGCTGAGAAAATTTCTAAGTCAAAAAAAAAAAACTCCATCCACCTGCCTAGGCTAAATGCGCCCACCTTGAAGGCAAGTTGCTAAAAAATTTCTAAGTATAAGTTTCATCCTGCTCAGGGGATAAAATGCGCCCATCTTAAGAAAGTCAAACAGGTCAATGATTTTCATCCTGTAGCTGGGCCAAAATGCGCCCAAGGGATGTTGATAGCATGGAAAATTTCTAAGTGTCAAGGTTTATCCTCCACCCCCTTCAAAATGCGCCCACATGCTAGCAAGAAACATAAAAAAAATTCTAAGGCAAACTCGTCCTCCTCCTGGGTAGAAATGCGCCCAAAAGGCAAATGGTCAAAGAAGTCAAACGTTTTCATCCTCCTCCTAGGTGGAAATGCGCCCAAATGCATGCATGTCAAGACAAAAAAGTGAAGTTGAAAGGCCATCCCTCTTGCATGCCTAAATGCGCCCAAGTTGAGGTGTAAAAAGTAAATGAAGCTGGTGAATGAGGTGAAATGTGATTAAGGCGTGGTGAGAGCTTGGTAAATGCTAGGCGTTTTTTCTTCTTCAAGCCCCAAATGCGCCTAAGGTGGTAAGTGATGTTGGAGAATTTTTCCTAAGGCGTGGCCAAGGTGATATGTGTGTGATAATATGCTAGACGTGATTTCAAATTTCTCTAAGTGGTATGCGCTCAAGGTGAAGTGTGCTAGAAAATATTGCAAGGTGATGGATGTGTTACCTAGGCGTTGGAAGTAAAGACTTCTAGCACAAAGTAAATATCCTTCTTCACACACAATATGCGCCTAAGATGTTAAGTGAAGAAAAATAAAATATTGTTAAGGCGTTTGAGCTTCAAATAAATGTTTTTCAATGCGAAGCAAAATAAAATTTTCCCCACCACAGGCAGAGTGATCGAGGAATGAATAAAATTTTGTAAGGGAAATTTTTTCGAAATGCTAAGTGATTCAAAAAAAAAAAAAAAATTCTAAGGCATGAAGTATTTTCTCCCTTAAGGAAAACGCCTAAGTCTGGTGAAGTGATGAATTTTCCTGAAGCCCGAGTGAATTGCCTGAGGTGAAGTCAGAGAATGCCAGTTGCACAGGTTGATAAATAATTTTCTCAAGTCGAAAGCATTTACAAGAAATCTCTCACGATAAAGCGAATCAATTTTAAATTTCACGTGAAATAATTTTCTTTAAGGTTCAAAATTCAAGAAAATCAAATGAACCCGCTCTGGCCATGGCAATCTAAGGAGTTCATCAAGGCTTCCTGCTGGAATTTCTTCGCATTAAAGATTATCATGAGGAGCTGATTTTAAAGTCTTCCATACGCTTCACTTCAGCTCTCTGGATGAGATTTCTGGGATGGGCACTGTGGTGATGAGTTTCTCTCCTAAGGGAAATTCTTGGAAAAAATTTTCGCTGCAAATGTGTGCCAAAATGTGTCTTCAAGATAAAAATATGCCTCAGCAGATGAGTTTTAAGGAACTGCCTAGGTGAATTTGCTCAAGTTCTTCATGAAGATAATTTTCCTGAGCCAGAGATGAATAAAATCAAAGTTGTCAGAGCTCCAACAGGTGAAATGAATTTCTTGAAGATGCAGTTGAAGTTAGTATTGTCAAAGATGATGCGCCCTTGAGGAGGATGGGTTGAAAATTTGGCTAAGGCATGAGGAATTTGAACGTGAAGTTGGCTCGTGGAGGCGATGAACGCTTGAAAGTTAGAGCGTGAAAATCTTGGTAAGTAGTTGAATTTATATTATGAAGTGTCCTAATACTCTTCTCCTCGCTTGTTTTGCAGGAGGAATGTCGAGGCCAGAGCACGATGTCTGGAAGTGGTGAAGCACGATGATATTACAACCTTCGGAGGAAGATAAAGTTATGAGTTTCAATCTCGAAGGAAGAAAAAGTTGCAAGAAATTGGCTAAGTGTTAGCTCAAGTGACAAAAGAAGTTGAAGAGCAACAAAGAAGATCAAGGACAGTGCGAATGCGTCTACAAGCGGAATCTTCTAGAAGACTGATTGTGGGCATTTATTGCCTTTGCTATTTTTGGGAGTGAGTGGGAATCTTTGGTTCATTTAATGTACCACTCCCTATTCTGGCAGTTTTTAGGGTTAGGGCTGAGGTGGCACGATTCTGGCCACTCTAATAATTGTAACCCTAGCCGTCTTTTGGGACTTGGCTAGCTATAAAAGGGGGAGTCCCCCTCATTTGTAACTAAGTAGATAGTAGAATTAGAGTAGAAGTCGGAGTAGAGAGACAACTAGGTGATAGCTTAGAGTAGCTTAGTATAAATTGATAGTGTAGTTGAAGAAGAGGGAAAGTTTTCCCTTTGAAAACTTTGTAAGAAATTGTTGTGAACACTCTCTCAATAAAAGAGTTTTTCGTTGATGATGAATTTTGTCTTTGTTGCGAGTAGCTAGCAAGGTTTCTTCATCCTTTCGATTCAAATGGTAGCATAAAATAGTTCTAAGTAGTATAATTTTCATTCCATGCAAGTAGATGTTAATTGTGGAATGTGGTGTTTGATCTAAGCAACTTCGCCTATCCATACCACTAGTGTGTTTGCTGATGGTGAATGCGCCTTTGTGTGGGTCATCAATCGAATATCATGTACTTTTAACTTCAATCACAGTTTGAATAATGGTATGCGTCGTTGTGATGGTATCTTTATGTCAAGTGGTGGTTTGAACATCTCTAGTCATCTCCCTTGAAGATTGCACCGACTCCGTGGAAGCTGTCCAATGCGAGGCAAAGCGAAGTTTGGTTGAAGTTTGCTGAAGTCAAGCTCCATATCCCACGCCTTAGAATAGATTTAGACTCTCTAAACCCTGCAACTCATTTCAATTCAGCACTTTCCGGTTAGAATAGGTAACTCACACTTCATAGATAAATCTTTCGAGCCTTTGAATTCCTTTCTCTGCTGCCGAACAATTCCGTAAGTCCCCTTGAAATACCAGCAAATCGCATCGAGCCAAACTGAGCCTATTCTCACTTCAGGAACCTTGGAGTTGAACGTGTGATCTATCTCGCAATCTTAGCACACGGAATACTTTGATCAAGAGAGAATGGAGTAGCCCTAAACTATTTCGTTCTGCTGTTTGGTGCGGTCACAAAAAACACATCAACAGTACCCTACAACATAGATGAGTTGGTGGAGTTGATTGGTCCACCTCCTACCAATGACCTCCCAAATGGGATCAAATTTAAGTTTGCCCCCCTTGTAATAGTGTTGGATGGACTCTTAGTGGAACATACCTTTCTCGGTCCATCCAAACATTTTTGTAAACTTCACCTTTCTTAGAGAGCACTAACTTTATTGAAAAGGTATTCTGATAGTGGCAAAGAGCTCCTAGAGTCAAGATGAGTACAATGGTACTTTATGTGTATGGATCCAACATTTTAGGAACACTACACACTTCTTGGAGTTGTTCATCATCATGGGAGAGCACCAACCTTCATAGTTCATATAGTTTGATTTCCTATGCACTTAAGGTATTGGTAGTTGGTTAGAATTCATGTTTGGGTTTTTATATATATTTTGTAACTTTGGTGGTGGGACGAAAAAAGAATTAAATTATTAAATGGTTAAATATTTAAGTTAACAAAAAGTGATAAATTAAAAGACGACTTATATTAAATTATTTAAAAAGATAATTTATAATTATAAGATGGAAAAAGATGAATATTCAAATAAAAAATATTTTTTAATTACTTTTAGGGTTGGATGGAAAAGGATTAAAAAACAATTATTGGAAAAAGAGAATTCATTCTATCATTACCAATTTTCAAAAACCCTTATTTGTGGAGCTTTGGTTCAACTTTACCTTGAGGATGAAAACCTTCTCGAATAAACTAGGAATTGGAAGACAAAACTTTTAAATCTTTGTGTTTGCTTCATAAAGAGGTCAACTTTGTGCTTACTGGGAGTTATAGGTTATTGCAAGTTCCAACATATTTAAAAATACAAAAAAAATATATACATTTATATATTATTGCAAGTATCAATGTGTTTAGAATAATCCTAAAATTATAATTTGGTTGGCTAGATTAAATAAATGGTACAACCATACCAATAATCATATTTGTTTTGCATGTTTTGTGCACACACCCCGCCTTTTTTTCGCTCCTTGCGGGTCGTTTCTGCTCCCGACAGGCTGTTTTGTTTTTGTCTTGCATTGTGCACCCCTGTTTCCAAGCCCAAGACGGTCATGAGCCTCAAAACGATCAAAATCCCCTTGGCCAAATTCACCCATCAAAGTTTCACCAAGTCGTTTGCACTTGCGGGTTTCCCTTGACTTTTCGCCTCGGCGTACGTCGGCCCTCGCGGGCCCGCGTTCGCGGATTTCCCTTTGTCATTCGTCGTTGCGTTGTTTTCCTGCAACCAAGTCTCAGCATCCACCCGACGTGTGAACCCCGCGTTCACTTCCGCCACTGCATCCTCCTGGTTCCACGGACCTGTTGATGTGTTTTTTGTGACCGCACCAACGTAGAATAAAATCGCCAACGGCTACCCTATCCTCTCTTGATCAAAGTATCCAGCACGCTAAGATTGCGAGAGAGTTCGTGCATTCAACTCCAAGGTTCCTTCAATGAAAATAGTCTCAGTTGGCTCGATGTGATTTGCTGGTATTTCAAGGGGACTTACGGAATTGTTCAACGGCGGAGAAAGGAATTCAAATGCTCGAAAGATTGGTCTATGAAGTTCTTGTTTCCTAAACTAACTTGAAAAGTACTGAATTTAAAATGCAGGGTTTAGAGAGCTCTAATCTATTCTAAGGCGTGGACATGGTGATCAATTCTCACAAGCTTCAACCAGGCTCTGCTTTGCCTCGCTTCGGACAGCCTCCACAGAACCGGTGCAATCTTCAAAGGAGTAGCTCAAGGTGTTCGGATCACAACTTAGCATGAAAATACCATCACAATGACGCATATAAACATACAAATCATGATCGAAGTTAAGTACATGATATTCCAGTTGACCACACAAGGCGCATTACCATCAGCGAACACACTAGTGGTATGGATAGACGAAGTTTGCTCAAATTGAAGACCACATTCCACAATTACTATCTACTGCTTGCATGAAATGAAACTTATTCTACTCTAAGTCACTACTCGAATCAGAAGGACGAAGAAACCTTGCTAGCTACTCACAACAAAAGACGAAATTCATCATCAATGAAAATTCTTTTTATTGGGAGAGTGTTCACAACAATTTTTTACAAAGTTTTAAGGAAAAACTTTCCTTCTTCTTCAACTACTCTATCAATCTATACTAAGCTACTTCTAATTTGTCTCTCTATTCTAACTTCTACTTTTTTCTACTGTCTCATGAATGTACAAATGAAGAGGGACTCCCCCTTTTATAGCCAGCCAAGTCCAACAGACGGCTCAGATTACAATTGGTTGGATGGCCCAGATTGTGCCACCTCAGCCCTAAACAAGATTCACCCTAAAAACCGCCACCAAGAGGAGTGGGGTAATAAATGAGCCATTAATGTCCATCTTCCAAAAGATTCTCGTCTGGAAACGCGTTCACACTGCTCTTGATCTTCTTCTTGACCGTAAATCGGATGAGTCAGGTTGCCACTATTTCAAATTTTTGAACATCAAGCCTACAACTTTCTTTTTCCTGCTCGACGATGATTTTCCTCCTTGATGTTGTTCTTCAACTTTGAATTGCTTGGGTTTCCATTTTCCTCCATCTTGCGCTTTGAAAACACTTCTTCATTGTCACTTGGGTTGGGAACATACTAGGTTATTCCAACACTTAGCCATTTCCTCCAAGTATTCACTTCATCTCCTCAATTCACCACCATTTAGTCTCGACATTCCTCCTAGATTTTCATGCTCCGATCTTTGAGGTTTGAGCGATCTCCGAAACATTTCTCTAGCCAAGCTTGCTTTCTTCATGATTTTTCAACATCTATAGGCTGGGGCATATAACATCTACGCAAAAAATTTCATCATCAAAGGGAGAATTTAAGAGATGCACTTTTAAAATCATCTTTCGAGAGTGTTAGCTTCAACTGCATCATCTTCAAGGAATTCACTTCACCAGCTGGAGCTCTGATACTCAATTTCATTCATCCCTGACTTTGGAAGATTAGTCCCACGAAGAATTCAATCAAATTCACCTAGGCAATCGACTTAAAATTCATCCGCCGAGGCATTTTATCTTCAAAAACATCATTTATTCCCTGCCTTAGAAATTTTTTCAAACTTTTACTTAGGAAATTCATTATTCCAGTGCCCATCAAAATCTCCATCTTGAAAGCCTTGGCGAAGTGCAGAGGACCTTGAAATCCACTCCTTGTCGAAGATCTCCAATACCCAGAAGAAATTTTTTTTCAGAACTTGTCGAATTCATGGGTACACAACGAACGGGTTCATTTAATTTTCTTGAATTTTTGAACCTTAGAAAATTAATTTTCAACAAAATTTAATCCATTTCTTCAACTCCAGGCGCATTTCCTTGCTCTGACTTGAAAACTTTTAACTATTCTTGTGAAGCTGACATCTTTCGACTTCTTCTCACCCATTTTTACTCATTCCTGAGATAACTTCATTAATCCTTCAAGTTAGGTGTTTTTTTCCTAAGGAAGTGAAACTTTAAATATTAATACTTAGGAAAAACATTCATCACTTTGCATAGGCGCATATGGAGGTGCTTGCCATTTACAAACACTTAGAAAATATTCCTTGACTTCCTTCTCATCTTGGGCGCAATTCATGGGTAGAGCTTCTATTTTAATTGCCTTAGATAATTCTCCAACTTTGATAATACCCTCTTTAAGCTAGGCACATTCAACATGGCAAACTTCAACTTTCACTTACCTAGGAAAATTCACCTCCACCCCCATGACTTAGGCGTATTTAGCCCCTTGAAGTCTCATTTTCCATCACTTGATCAAATTCACCAACTTGTTTTCATCCTTTCCCAAGGGCGCATTTGGAGGTGCTTGCTTCTAATTTTAATCTCGCCTTAGAAAAATTTTGAACTGATCCTTTTGAAGGGCGCATTTGAACCTCTCTACTTCAAATTTTTCACACTTAGAAAATTTTCTAAGTCATCTCCTTGCTGGGCGCATTTGCTTGGTCAAGCTTCCAATTTGGGTGTTTTTCAGCTCACCATCATAAGCATGGGCGCATATTGGAGGGTCACCTTCCATTTTAAACACTTGGAGAATTTCTTTACTCCCCTTCAAAGTCAAGGCGCAAGCCAAGGGTCAAGCTTCAAATTTAGAACATTTTCTAACCTCTTCTTAGCTTGGTGGGCGCATTTAGCACATTGAACTTTCAATTTGTGACCTTTAAACATTTTTCCAACTCCTCCTTCAAGCCTAGGGCGCAAATAACCATGTGAGCTTTTAATTTGATGACAGCAAAATTTAGAGGCCCCTCTTTACCTTGGGCGCATTTAGGAGGTTGCACTTTCATTTTTAGTCACTTAGAATAATTTTACTCTCCACTCAACATCCCTCCTTGGGCTAAGGCACCCCTGACAACATGAACTTCTAGTTCCAATGCCTTAGAAACATTTCTGACTTCATCCTCCAGCCTGGGCGCAAATAAGCCCTTTCACTTCCAATTTTCAACACTTTAGCACACTTTTAGCTACCATACTACCTTGGCAAGGTGGGGCGCATTTCATCCCCTATACTTTCACTTTCAACCACTTAGAGAATTTTCCATCTCTTTCTTGAAGCTGGGCGCATTTGGAGGGTCCTGCTTCAAATTTTGTATACTTAGAAAAAATTTTAATGCCACTTTCCCTCCAAGGGCGCATTTGACCCCCTGAGCATCAAATTCAATGACTTAGAAATTTTTTAAAGTCCACTCTCCAAGTTAGAACTTCAAGGGGGCAATTGGAGGGGTATGCTTCAAATTTGAACGCTTAGAATATTTTCAAGGTCCTCTCCAAGTTTGGGGGCGCATTTAGGAGGGTGAACTTCCATTCTTCAAACACTTAGAAAGTTTTCATTTGTCTTTGGCCTTTTAAACCAAGCTTTGATGCTGGACTTGAAAATTTATCAGTTTTCTCGAATTTCATGCCCTTTTGCCAAATTTAGGGTGATTTTCTCCTACTAACCCTAATTCGCCCTGGTTTTCTATTTTTAGAAAGTTCCTCGAATTTCATGCTTTCAACTGACTTCTGACTCCAGGAAGATTGATTTTGCTTTGTTTCGCACCCCGGGACGTGGTTAAGGTGCTAGTGTCTGATGTTTGCCTGTACCTGCTATTTTTAGCAACCTGCTAAAAATAGCAACTGCTCAGAATGCCTTCAAATTTCATGTACTAAATGCCTGAGGTATAACGACCGTGGCAAGATGCCGCTTTTGCACTACTGTCCTGTTCCGCCCTCGATTTTAGGAAACCCTAATTCTTTTGCACAGCCTCGCAAATAGTAAGTGCTTGATTTTTTCCATCTTCTCGCAACCTCGCTTTGATCTTTAAATTCATTTACGCTATTCCTCCTCTCATCACTTGCTTGACCTCAGACTTGTTGATGTTCTCTATACCGACCTCATTTATAGCATGTTTCCTGAGGTGGCTTTACCATTTATAGTGTAACTGCTGCTTTGAGACTTCCATAATAACCTCGCTTGATCTCCTGGAAATTTGAATACCGCCATTCTCACCATGTGACTTTGCCCGCTGGACATCTGGCCACCGCTACCGGCTTTCTATTTCTTTAGCCCTCAAGCTTTCAAATGACTTACTATAAATAGTAAGTGTCTGCTGCCTTCAAATTTTATCAGCAGATAGCTTGAGAGATGCTGATCGCGGTGGTATACATCGGTTTTCAAAAATTCTAACTTTTTACGCCTCTTTTTGGGTCTCGAAGCTGAAACCCTAATTGGTCTTGCATGCGTATCAAATGACCTCCGTTTGTCCTCGTTTCTGTTGCATTGCGATCAGCTCGTGATTTTGAAGTGCTAGGAAGCGGCCGCCGAAATGTATCTACTAAAAATAGTAAGTTGCTGAAGGAGTGATTATCTTTGTTTGCATGTCATATCATCGCGAAGCTCTCAAAAAACCCACAAGGAATATGCAGACATGCAAAGAAAATCCTGACATGCAAACCCTAAAAATAGTCTCTCGGCCGAATCGGAAAAATTGTCATCTCAGCTTTGTACGTTACACCACCGGTCTCCTCAAAACCCGTATGGAACTTCCGCATTATGCAATCAAAATCCTCGTGATATGGACTCCCTCGAATCGCTTCTCCGAAGCCGAATCGCTAAAAATAGTGTTGTTCGCTTCAGCTCAAATTTTGCACGCGAAAATTTTGACGGTTCTCAACGTAGTATGATCGCTAAAAACTTTGAGAAAATGCCGAGAACACCCCAAATCGCATTAATTCCTCCCATAAAAATAGTAAGTTGCCGTGACCGATGAAATTTCAAAGTGGAACCTCATTGAAGCATACACAAATGCTTGTTAGTCTTTATTTTCAAATTTATTCATTTTATTTCGAATTTCAAATTCATTACCGAAAGATGGAAACCCTAATTTTAGACTTAGCCAAAATTTCACGTTAAGGTTCAACAGCGGGCACACCTCGGAAAGACAGACAGTAGAAAAGAGAGACAACGACAAAATGACCGAAAAGCAAAGCCAAAATTAGGGGGGGTCCCCATTTGCAATGGGGCGATGTGTGAAAAAGGTCACAACAGGACCCACAGTTGTAAGTCGCCCTATGCGGGTCTTCGTTCCCATTTTGCCGCTTTCGCAACGGCCGACCTTCGACTTCCGCCCACGTGGCGAGATCCGCAATTGGTCCTTCCATCTTAGCCGTTGCCACAAAACAACCGACCCCATCACTTCAGAATTACCTTAGTCCAAACGTTTACGAGTCTTTGCGCACGGCCTACCCTCGCCCGACCGCCCTCGCCTAACGGCTAGGCATTCACGTCGTCCTGCTGGGTGAGACCCGCATGCACCATTTCCTTGGAGTGAAATCATAAGTTCCGGTGAACTCTTAGGTCTGCGCTCGCCAATAGGTCCACCCTCATGGGTTGCTGCCTGCAGGAGGCCGACATCACGACACCGTTTCATAACGGCGAAGCCTCCCTGCCTCCCCGTTTCGTGGACCTGCAATCCACCATCGCCGTCGCTCTCTTGCGGGCTTTCCAACGACGGCTACTGTTCGTCATCCCACCGCTGTGGAACGGGATTCATACGCGACATACCCACACTTTTCATCCACATGCACTTATTCGCTACGCTATGGCCGTCACTCGCTTGATTGTTCCCGAACGACATTCTTAACGACATCTTCCAGTTGATTCTTCACAGGGCCGTAGGCTGCCTCACTATTCATAATCCCCGCGTCATCCCGTCCAAGCATAATGGAATCCTAAGTTAATGTTGGAATTGGGGAGGGACAGCGCCATGCACTAGAGCTTTCACTTAACAAATGATAACATTCAAGGAGGGCGCCGACGACAGGCTTTATTGTGAGGTCCACTATGCGGGATTCCGCTCATCCATTGTCATTCTCTGAAATGGCTTTCTTCAAACGTCCTCACTGTTGCGGACCTCCGCACCACTCCTTCCATTTCGAGCTCATCACTTGCGGGGACAACTGCTCTCTCTGCCTCGTCCGTCACAGCCATCTATCGACGCCTTCCCGCAGCTCTTCCCCCCCTCCACACATCCTCCACGACTGGCTTGCCCATCTCCATTTCCCGCGTCATTGTGGTGAATGATTAAAGCAAGCATTCACGTAAATGTCTCTTGCGCAATAAGTTTTGTTGTTAGACGAAGGTATTGTCATGCACAAACGAAGAGGAGCTACATCGCTGGATCGACTCCCAGGCATCAAAGAGCAATGAATCTATTATCATGGTAGTATCAAAAGATAGCAACATATCGAAAGGCAGTGTTGTGGGTAAAATTACAAGCAATGGGAATATCGTTCAAAGGCGGTTGCGAGACTACCGTTTTCATCCCATTTCATGTCATCTCAACAAGGGGCGTTGACGACGGTCATCTATGCAAAGCCCGCAAGGTGGGTCTCCACCTATCTCTTATTTTCACAACAGCATTTTCCTCTTGACTTCCCACACCATCCCCTCCAGCGACGGCACTCTTCTTTATTGCGGGATCCGCATTGCACATGGTTGGTCTATAGATTCACCGTTCTGTCTCGACCTTTCTATGGCCGCTTCCCGTATTCTACATCCCACATTTAGCGTTTTCCCAGGATTGAATCACAACGGTGTGGGGGGGCTTGAACAATGCTCGTCCTCGCGAACCACTCAAGAATACACCAATACCAATATGGCGATCGTAGCACAAGGTATTCATGAATCTCTAATGGACGTCAATAGGCTCACAATTTCAAAGAAGACCTAGCCCTCATAAACTCTTACTTGGTGGACCTTTATATTGTCAAGATCATTGCTCAATGCGCCGGCTAAAATGCTCTCCATTAGGTGCTCGGCATTTAAATTCTAGCCACCCTGTTATCGCACAACCTCTTTGGGCTCGAACCGAGTTGTTTACAATGAGCGGCTCTTCTAAGAGCAACCACGATTTGGTCATATGAGCTACTAAGTTGTATGAAAATTGTGAGGAGCTAGATGGAACACATCTGGAAGATGAAGCCAATATTTCCTAACACCTAGCATATATTTCCTCACCACTATCTCTTCACTTTGGGCACATTTTGCTTGGGGTGGAGGAATTAACAACACTTATCAACTTTTTCCTAGAATCCTCTTGAACCTGGGCACATTTTGCATGTCTAGGAGGAATTGATGCCTAAAAACTTATTCTCATCCATCTTTCTCCAATAGTCTAGCAAGTTGAGCGCATTTAGGACCCCAAGGAGGAATTTAAAACTTAACAACCTTTTTCAACGTCCTTCAAAGCAAGATGACATGGGCGCATTCTAGGGGTCAAGGAGGAACTTTGACTTGCCTTGGAATTTTCTCACCCATCTAGCAAGTTGGGCGCATTTGACATGTTGAGGAGGAATATCCTAATGCCTTAGTAACTTTTTTTATCACCACCTCTCTCCTTGGGTGCATTTGAGGGTAGGAGGAGGAATTTGTAATGCCTTGAAAGCTTCTCCCCACCTTAACTTGATGAGGGCGCATATGGGGTATAGAGGAGGAATTTGTAATGCCTTAGAAACTTTTTCTTGTCCTTCACAGCTAGATAACTTGGGCGCATTTGGAGACCCCTGCAGGAATTAACAACACTTGAAATTTTTTCTAGACTCCTTTCCATCATGGGCGCATTTAGCATGTCAAGCAGGAATATCTCATGCCTTAGACAATTTTTCATGGCTTCTTCTCCTTGAGGGCGCATTTGAGGGGGTGAGCAAGAATTTCAACAATTGAAACTTTTTTCCATCCTTCTGCCAGTCTCATCTTGGGCGCATTTCACAGGGGGTGAAGGAATTTGTTTAGACTTAGATATTTTTTTTTTTAGCTTGCCCGCCCTTATTTACTATATTTAGTAAGCCCTCTGATTTTCATACCCCTAAAGCTTGGATTGATTTGGAATTCGCGCCATAGGATCCTCATGACCTAGTTAAGCTATTCATACTGCCATCTCGTACTGACTTGCTATTTATAGCATGTTTCTGGAGGTGATTTACTATTTATAGTAAGTGCTCAGATTGCCTTCAAATTTCACTAGTGGATAGCTTAAAAGATACTGATCGCAGTGGGATACACCGGTTTTCGGAGATTCTGTAGTTTGACCCCTCATTTTGGGTCCCAAAGCTAGAAACCCTAATCTGACTTGCATGTTGCTCAAACGATCTCCATTTGACCCTGTTTTTGTTGCGTGTCGGTCTGTTTGTGATACTGAGGTGCTGGGGGGGCTGCCTGAGTGAATCTGCTAAAAATAGTAAGTCCATGAAAAAGTGACCAACTCTGTTTGCATGTCACATCAATGCGTAGCTCTTGAAAAACCCATAAGGAATAACCTGACATGCACTGAAAAGTCCTGCATGCAAACCCTAAAAATAGCCTATGAAGAGAACTCCTGAAAAAGGTCCTGATCCTGGTTTGCATGTTACATCACTATGAAGCTTTCGAAAAACCCACAAAGAATATCCAGACATGTGCAGAAAATTCCAACATGCAAACCCTAAAAATAGCCTCTAAAGTCCGAAGGCTGAGTGTTGAAAGTCATCATCTCATCTTGCATGTTATACCGTTGCGTAGGTCTCGGAAAACCCAGAAATATTCTCCAGACATGCACTAAAAAATTTCGCATGCAAACCCTAAAATCTACTTCTGAATGTGATACTTGCTAAAAATAGAAAGTTGTCAGATTTGGCTCAAATTTTGGAGACGAGCAATTTGACGTGTCCTGGATGTAGTGTGACAGATAAAACTTCAAAAGTGCTGAGAAAATGTCTCAAATTAGGCACTTACTAAAAATAGTAAGTTGTCAGAATTCAATGAAATTTTGCTGGGAACCTGTTGGAAGCTTACTGACTGTAGCGCCAAGCTCAGATTTCACTTTACTCACTCCATTTGGCCTCAAACTGGCTGGAAGATTCAAAACCCTAATTCTCAGACCTAGCCAAAATCTCAAATTTAGGCTCAAAGGCGGGCACATCCCCGGAAAGGCAGATAGCAGAAAGAGACAGAGAGAGAGAGAGAGAGAGAGACAAAACCAAAGCCAAAAGACGAGGAATGCAGCAAAAATTAGGGGGTCCCCATTTTGAATGGGGTGATGTGTGAAAAGGTCACAACAGGTCTCAAATTTGCCATCGAACCTAGGGCATTCCAAAGAAACCATGTTCGTCATCTTGGATCTACCTCAAGCGGTTAAGCTCTTTTCCAAGGAACCTTGCTCTAATACCAATTGTTGAATGAACAAGACAACTGAGAGGGGGAATGAATCAGTTGTAACAAATGAAAACATCAAAACCCAAATCCACATGCATTCATTAAACCCTTATTCTATTAATGTAATTAATCATGAAATGCAAATAATAGAAACTGAAATAACAACACCATACACAAGAGAACACCAGATTTACGTGGAAAACCCAATGAGGGAAAAACCACAGTGAGGATTAGCTCACAATATAAGTAATAGCAAAACCGGTACAAAAGAACTCACTGCCAAAATAGGACACTCTGTCCAAAAAGGCTCACTGCCACAAAAAGAACAAGAAGATAGAAGAGAAAAGTTACACAGAGATCACTTTCTCAATGCAACAAGGAATCCACCACAAATGCTCCAACACTTTTGCAGTCTTGCATGAAAGATTTCGGACACCTTCAGCTCACTGCTTTCAGGAATCCAATACTTGAAACTCGCACTGCTCTACTCAAATTCGCATCGCTCTGCTCAAATTCGCATCACACATCACTTGCATCGATCTCACATATATCTTGCTTCTCTCTTTATTCTTTCTTGCAACTCACAACAACTCCACTCTTGTTTATATCAACCTCAACCTTAAACACCTTCTCCAAGGTCAGCAATATATCTGTTATATTTACAAATTCAAATTAGATCGGCACCTAAACATTTCTGCAGTGGATAGGAATGAAAGGGGACCAAAACAACACTTAACCGAGACCCAAAATTAGATCTCACACGCCACACTACGCTTCCATTAATACTTCAACATTTTTTAATGTAGTGTAGACACTAGGTCGGCCGCTATCCATGAAAACACATTAAACATTAAATACACGCTTCCAAAGCTTTTGATACACCTAACCACAAATCCTCTTAACACAAGCAAGAGAACAACACCATTAACTCTCCTTCAAAGCCACAAGTCCTGAAAGGAAACTACGGAGAAATGTGGAGCAAATACATTTCTTCCCGACACCTCTATACAACATTGCAAAACCAGTTCACATACTGGTGAACACAAATTCCTCAAACCAACACCCAGGACTAATATCAATCAACCATATCCACTTACTGCACTATATAATCATTCCAACTCATCTTCAGACACTACAACAAAAAGATAGCTCCATTGTCATATCCCCAATGAAACTCACATTTACATAAAATTATTAAAAGATTAATTTTTCTCCTTGATTTGTCACAAGATATAAAAAGGAAAATCAATATATTTTTTTAAATGTGATAATAATAATAGATAGATATAAGACAATAATTAAATAATAGATATTTATAAAATAACAATTAAAGTCTAAACTTTTAATTAAATCACATAAAAAGAATGCTATAAATTAAATGGCGTATCCCTACAAAAGGCGAAATTAAAATAAACTTGCAAGATTTATAATTCGTTTACTTTCAAAAGGGAAATCCTTGGTCACAAAAGTCGCCTCCCCTCAGACAAAGCGACATACCCGTGAGATGCAGGGACAACTATAAGAGGCTCGGGGGAGAATGAGGATGGGCGTTTTTTTGGAAGAAGCAGAAGCGACTGGATAGGAGGCGGATAGCGATCATCTGTGAGTGTTCTCACTTAGTTTTCATGTTTAAATACTTGCTACAGATGTATACATCCTGTATGAATTATTGAATGATCACTGTTCAAATATTCTATGATTTTGTTCTTGTATGAAACTGGAAATATTCGTCAGTTGTGAATATCCTATATGGTGTCGCCTTGGGCGTTTAGAACCCTCCCCGCACATGAATACGGGTGTGGCAATTAGGCGGGCTGAGATCCGAGGTGTGCCCAGAAATTCGTTTGACCTGCCCTCCATGAGAAAATTTATTCAAGCATAGAAACTAGATTCTGTTGGTTAATTTCTGTCACCAACTTAGACTTCAGGATGTGTTATGTGCATTATGGAAACCGCTTATGCCTATAGGAATGTGACACTGGCTCAAACTGGAAAAGTATTCTGATTTTCTGTGCATTATGGGAAACCGCTTATACTTATAGAAATGCGATACTGTTTCAAATTGGGAATGTATTCTGTTTTTCTGTGCATTGTAGATTGTTTTAAGTGTAAATTTGAACATGGCCGATTACAATCTCAAATCATATCATTTATATGCAGTAGGCACAGATTAATTATAACCTTAGAAAAATGAATATTGTTCAATAAACATCACAATCTATTTCTTGTTTCAAAACTCTGTATGTAAATAGTAGTGTACCAAGAAAGGCCAAATGAATATTTATTACTGCTATATTATTGTTTGCAAATTAACTGTCTGATCTGAGCATGTCATCCTATCAAGAGAGACGTATCATGTCCTAAGTAGATTGCCTAAAAACCCCATTCTCAACCCCTTAGGCCCAGTTAAGTGATTGGGCTTTTTCTTAGCCCCTTAGGCCCAGTTAAGTGATTGGGCTTTTTCTTAGCCCCTTAGGCTCTTGATTCGGGATTGGGTTGCAGGATTGGGGGTCCCACCTAGGCTTCAGCCCCTTAGGCCCTGAAACAGGGATTGGGCAATTAGGAGGTGGTAGGCCTTAGGCTACTTAGGTATGTCATGGTTCCTCTCCCTTAATAAGATACATGACTCCCTGAATGTATTCTTATTTCATGCAGAATGTGTTATATCTGTTGTTGGAACTTAGACATTAAAGCTAACTCTTGGACATTTGGTTATGTATTCAAACATGAGTGCAGATTACAATTTCTGAACACACCTGGGAGAGAAATAGGGTCGTCAAAGTCTTGCTGTTGTAACTTCCCTCAGCCCTGCCAGGTAAGGTCCCTTACAGAGGTATCAGAGCTACCCTTCCTGCCATCTTGTGGGAACTATGAAAACCTACTGTAGGAGAGGCTCTAGGAACAACCGTGAGAACAATGGCGGTGGGGATGACCTTATGGATAATCCCCTAAGGGAAGAGCTTAGAATTTTTATGGAAAATAATGAAAAGAAAACTCAAGCCTTATTAGAGCAAAATGAAAAAAACAGCCAAGCCTTGCTTCAAGCCCTACAAAATCTGAGTAATTGCAATAATAGAGAAACAAACTCTAACCATTCCGAAAATAATCAGTTCACCCCTTCACGAGACTTGAGCTCTAGACCCACCCGACCTCCCTTTCTGCAGAATGAAGAAAATCATAACCTTAAACCCACCTTTGAGGACGTGGATGAGATTGTGGAAGCCTACTATAGATTAGAACCTGAAAGAAGGGAGCTGGTATCTTTTAAAGACTATTGTGAAGCCAAACAAAGAGCTATCCCAAGGAAGGTGGAGAGAAACTCAATTGATAATGAACTTAAGAGTAGAGTAAGCAAACTGACTCTCCCCAACTTTAATGGTGAAGACAAGACCACTGCCCGATCATGGGTTCAGAAATTAGATACGTATCTTGCCCTTAGCCCGATGACGGAATCAAATGCAATAAAATTTGCCGTGTTACACCTAACTGGTATGGCCCATGATTGGTGGCATCATGGACTCATAACCCAAGGACATCAGCAAATTAAAACCTATGATGAATTTACTCAAAAGCTTATAAAAAGATTTGATGAAAAACACCCGGAATGGTACTTTCGGGAACTCACTCAACTTAGACAACAAGGCACTATAGAAAATTATGCCAATGAATTCCAAAAACTAGCAGTCATGATTCCCGAAATCTCCCAGGAAAGACTCACATATTTGTTCGTTGAGGGGTTAAAAGGAACGGTTAAAAGCATGGTAAGTGTTTTTGAACCCTCTCGCCTGGAGGAAGCTATACAAAAGGCAATGAAATATGAAGACAATTGGCCAAAGGACCAGCACAAGAAGTTCACCTCATCTTCTAAACCTAATCATAAAGAAGATAATAATCGGAAGGAGGAAGGGTCTAGAACCTGTCAATGGTGCAAGGGAAAAAGGGACAAGGATCATTGGTGTAGAAAGATGGATGAGCTGAAAAGAAATGGGCAATGCTTTAAATGCCAAGGGAAATGGGCGCAAGGTCACAGATGTGAGGGCAAGGCCCACCAACTTGAGGTATATTCAAGAGATGAGTATCCCTACAAAAAAGCTAGAATGGAGGAAAAGAGTCAAGCTATGTTAGCCACCATTTCTCAAGCCTCTAAACACAGCCCATTCCGCATCAAAAGTACAATCTTGGGACAAAGAGTTATTACCTTAATTGATAGTGGGGCTTCACATAACTTCATTGACCAAAGAATAGTAAACCAAAGGAAGTTAAGTACCCAGACTTTCGAAGGATTCGAGGCAGCAACAGCTACAGGTGCTAGGGTGCGATGCACTACAATAGTGCCCCAATTGAAGGTTTACCTAGGAGATCACCTCATCATAGAAGACTTCTATGTTGTTCCCCTAGATGCTGACATTATTTTAGGGACTCCATGGATTTACTCCTTGGGATGTTTTATGTTTGATCTTCCAAAACAAACCATACGTTTCAAACACCAAGGGAAAGAAGTTACACTAAAAGGGCTACCAGACGGATCACCAAAGGTAGTCTCTTGTAAAAGAATGGAAAGGATCTTTAGGCGAGGACAAGGAGAGTGGGCTGCCCAATGTATGATACTCGATAAGAACAATTCACAAGGGAAAACTATCCACATTGAAATCCAACCTATCCTTACAAAGTACGGGAAGGTGTTTGAGGAGATTCCACCAGGTTTGCCGCCGAAAAGAGGATTTGAACACACAATCGAGTTAGAAGAGGGGGCTAAGCCAGTCATAACCACCCCTTATCGTCACCCACATAAATACAAGGAAGAAATTGAGAAAACTATTAAGGAACTACTCGACATGGGACATATTCAGCCAAGCTCTAGCCCATTTGCATCCTCTGTGGTCCTTGTTAAGAAGAAAGATGGCACCTTCAGAATGTGCATAGATTATCGAGCATTGAACCAAAAGACCATCAAGAACCGTTATCCCATTCCTCGAATTGATGAACTCATTGATGAACTCTATGGTGCAAGATATTTTTCCAAAATTGATCTTCGATCAGGATATCATCAAATAAGAATGAGGAAAGAAGATGTGCCAAAAACAGCCTTCCGATGCCACTATGGGCATTTTGAGTTCCTAGTTATGCCATTTGGGCTTACAAATGCACCAGCCACCTTCTAGTCATGCATGAACCACATTTTCCGCAAACAGCTCAGAAAGTTCCTCCTTATTTTCTTTGACGACATTCTTATATACAGTAAAACATGGGAAGAACATCTTCAACACATTGAGGAAACACTCAAAATCTTGGAGCAAGAATCACTATATGCCAAAGCATCAAAATGTGAATTTGGTTTGGAGGAGATATTGTATTTGGGACATAAAATCAATGCACAAGGGGTAAGCGTGGATGAAGAGAAAATTGTTGCCATCAAGGATTGGCCCAAGCCCAAAACTCTCACTCAATTAAGGGGTTTTTTGGGGCTATGTAGTTATTATAGACGTTTTGTAAAAGGGTTCTCCAAAATTGCAGCTCCCCTCACAGACCTAACCAAAAAGGGAGCTTTCTCAAGGAATGAAGTAGCCCAACAAGCCTTTGAGAAATTAAAAGAAGTTATGAGCTCTTGCCCTGTCTTAGCCATCCCCGATTTTTCCTCACCCTTTGAACTCCAATGCGATGCATCTGGTGAAGGGATTGGCGCAGTCCTAATGCAAAATAAACACCCCATAGCCTTTGAAAGCCGCAAGCTTACTCAAACAGAGAGACTTTATCCCATCTATGATAAAGAAATGTTAGCCATAATGCATGCCTTAGCCAAATTCCGCCAATACTTAGTTTGCACAAAGTTTCACGTAAAAACCGACCATAATAGCTTGAGATATTTCATGCAGCAAAAAGACCTAAATGACCGTCAACAAAAGTGGGTCAGCCGTATACAAGCCTACGACTTTGATATTGAGTATGTTAAAGGGACCAACAATATAGTAGCAGATGCACTATCAAGACAACCACACTTGAAGACTATAACCAGTATAGGGGCAGATTGGAAGTATGACATCATTTCAGAATATGCCAAAAACCCCCAAGCCAATGAAATCTTAGAGGGAAATTTCCCCAATGAAGAATATAAGGTAATTGAGGACATCATCACTTACAAGGGAAGAATCTATTTAGTGCCCAACTCCAAGATTAAAGAAAAGATACTTAAAGAGTATCATGATAGCCCGCTAGCAGGTCACCAAGGATACTATAAGACATATAAGCAAGTAAGAGAGAAGTATTCTTGGAAAGGGCTCAAGAAGGATGTGCGGAATTATGTACAAGAATGTATGATGTGCCAGAGAAACAAGACAGAGCAGAGCTACCCAGCAGGGCTCTTGCAACCTCTACCTATTCCCAATCAAAAGTGGGAAAGTATCTCAATGGATTTTATTACAGGGTTGCCCAGAGCTCAAGGAAAAGACTGCATATATGTAGTAGTTGATAGACTCACCAAATATGCCCACTTCTTCGCCATAACAATGGATTCGACAGCGCACCAAGTAGCCGACCTATTTTTCAAAGAGATATTCAAGCTCCATGGCCTTCCAAGAAACATCGTCAGTGATCGGGATAGTCGGTTCATGAGCAAATTCTGGCAAGAACTTTTTCGATTATCAGGGACTACTCTTACACCAAGCACAAGTTATCACCCCCAGACGGATGGTCAAACCGAGATTGTGAATAAATGGATTGAAGGTTATTTAAGGAATTATGTCACAGGACAACAAAAGGCATGGATCAAATGGCTACATCTGGGAGAATATTGTTACAACTCAACACACCACATGTCCATCCGAATGAGCCCCTTCAAAGCTTTGTATGGGTATGAACCCACTATTTTTGGAAGTCTTATTACTCAGGAAAGTCAAGTACCCCGAGCTAGAGACTTTGTGCAAGAAAGCATGGACATTCTGAACACCTTGAAGGACAATCTACACCAAGCCCAAAACCAGCAAAAGCTATATGCGGACAGACATCGCACTGAAAGAACCTTTGAGGTCGGGGATTTGGTCTTCCTAAGATTACAACCTTACAAGCAAACTTCCATCAAGTCCAACGGAGCAGAAAAGCTAAGACCTCGGTTTTATGGACCCTACAAAATTACAAGAAGAGTGGGGGAGGTAGCATATGAGCTAGATCTACCCAGCAACAGCCGCATTCACAACATTTTCCATGTTTCAAGGTTGAAGAAGATGCTCGGTAAACAAGTAAAATCTTGTGAAGAACTACCCCCCTTGGATGACGAAGGTAAATTGATCTTGGAACCTGAGATCATTCTGGACAGAAGAGACAAGAAGTTAAGAAGTAGAAGCATCCCGGAATTCTTGGTAAAATGGAAGGGCTTACCAGAGGAAGACTCTACATGGGAGAGCAAAGAAATTCTCCATCACCCAAATCTCCAAGTTGCTTGAGGACAAGCAAATCTTTGAGAGGGGGAGACTGTCATATCCCCAATGAAACTCACATTTACATAAAATTATTAAAAGATTAATTTTTCTCCTTGATTTGTCACAAGATATAAAAAGGAAAATCAATATATTTTTTTAAATGTGATAATAATAATAGATAGATATAAGACAATAATTAAATAATAGATATTTATAAAATAACAATTAAAGTCTAAACTTTTAATTAAATCACATAAAAAGAATGCTATAAATTAAATGGCGATCCCTACAAAAAAGGCGGTAAAATTAAAATAAACTTGCAAGATTTATAATTCGTTTACTTTCAAAAGGAAAATCCTTGGTCGCAAAAGTCGCCTCCCCTCAGACAAAGCGACATACCCGTGAGATGCAGGGACAACTATAAGAGGCTCGGGGGAGAATGAGGATGGGCGTTTTTTTTGGAAGAAGCAGAAGCGACTGGATAGGAGGCGGATAGCGATCATCTGTGAGTGTTCTCACTTAGTTTTCATGTTTAAATACTTGCTACAGATGTATACATCCTGTATGAATTATTGATTGATCACTGTTCAAATATTCTATGATTCTGTTCTTGTATGAAACTGGAAACATTCGTCATTTGTGAATACCCTATATGGTGTCGCCTTGGGCGTCTAGAACCCTCCCCACACATGAATACAGGTGTGGGAATTAGGCGGGCTGAGACCCGAGGTGTGCCCAGGAATTCGTTTGACC